>JBBMOC010000255.1:131092-209265 GCA_037975185.1 Centropyge bicolor | reverse complement strand
GAAATAATCAAACTAGCTATGGCTAACCAGCTAGGTTAAATGCTAAATTTCGTTGCTAGCTGGCTAACCCCACGAACGTGACCAATCCGTCAAACTCAGTGACTAGAATTAGCCGGGGTGACGCCCTTTAGACCGTCAGTGGCTAGTTGTCAATCAAAGTGGCGCCACTTAGATTGACAGCTATGAATTGTGCATAATGATGTATGCTGTATATTTTAAACGAACGCCTTATAAAAAAACTCGCCCCCCCCCGCCCCAGAGTTGTCATGGAGTAGAAAAACAGCTTATGAGACTAGAGCCATGTTTTGAACCAGGCTGTAAATATGTTTTTTTCTGTCGTAAAATCGGACATTTTAACGTGGGACTCAAATGTAATTGACTCCCTTCTGCAGCCTGCTCTAGCGGTTATTCGCGGAACTGCAGCTTTTTTGCACTTCCGCATTGGCTTCATTTTTCAGCGCCGGAGGTTGCCGCTTGGTTAGGGTTAGTGTTTTTTTAGACTGATTGCAGGTCTGATTCTGGCTTTGGTTCATCTTGACATGATCAACAGTCTGAGCTGCATTTCACAGGCTTGTCTTTTTCAGTTGTGTATTTCACAAATTTCTGATAGATTAGCTTCTATTTTAATTGATAAAGCTGTCTCCACAGGGCTCTCATAATACTCTCATAATGTCTTTTTCTAGTGACCCTAACTACACTGTTTAAATATTGGGCTCTTAAATGCTGCCAAAATGCAGGTGACCCACGCAGCAGAACTGTGCCTGAATGCATCCTGTGTCGACACCTGTGGAGGACTGAAACTGCTGCTGCTGAGCTGCTAATGTGCTGCCTTCACTTTCCAGCCTGTGCTCACATGGTGTTACTCCCTGTGTGTGCTGGATACCGACCAGCACCAGCTCTCTTCAGCGTGGATCTGTGCTGGATCTGGCTCGCCATAGTACTCCTGTGTACTCTGTGAAGTTTTGACAGAGCAATACTTAATCACAGATTTTGTTCAAAACTCATAAGTAAATGAACTTGAAGCTGAAATTGTTCTTAATAGAAACCCTCATTTCAGGTATATAAGTTCAGTTTCAATAGCATTTTTTTTGTTATTCAGCAGTTGAAGACGTGTGTGTGTGTGTGTGTGTGTGTGTGTGTGTGTGTGTGTGTGTGTGNAGTTGAAGACGTGTGTGTGTGTGTGTGTGTGTGTGTGTGTGTGTGTGTGTGTGTGTGTGTGTGTGTGTTTCAGAGTATATCACATACACTCAGCCGACAGGGCGTATGTAATCTTTCATCTTGGACCACAGTGTGTGTGGCTTCCACTGATGGCAGGGGGAATAATGGGGAGTCCCAGTGGTCTGTATCTTGACAGGGGGAATAATGGTGCGTCTCAGTGGGATGTCTTGGTAAATGGGTTCTTGTTGATGTTCCAGGTAATTGCAGAGTGCAGCTGTCATTGTTTTCAGCCTGACAGCCGGCTGTCTTGTCAGTCCTGTTGACAAGCGAAGACGTTGCTGCCTCCCTTCGTGCAGAGAAATGTGCTTGACTTTGTCTGGATGCCTAATTGGTAGTGTGTGTGTTTATCTGTGTATGTAAGGCGTTAGGATAGCATTGAGTGACTTGTGTTTTTGTGTGTGAAGTTTGGTGTTTTTGGAGGCTTATCTTATGGAGAGAATGTATCATTTGAGAAATACAATGAGATTTTTGAGAGCAGAATATGTAATGATGATATAGTTTCACATGAGTTACACATACTTTTTTGTGATTGCCATTTTAGAGACACCGCCGCTGCATCACACATAATATTGCTTTCATATATCATCTTTTAGCTGGCTGCCCTCTTAACCCACTGAAATGCTACATAGGGGAGATGAATATAAATTGTCTGATCTTACTCAAGTGCTGCAAAATGGCTTTAGATAAATCGTCTAATCTTTCCAAATGCTGCCATGTACCCTGGACGGTACATTGTTTAATTCAGCACAGTCTGGCAAAACATCTGAAACAAGCACAATATGTGAAATGTAAATTATGTATCAATGGTGTAAACGGTTTAAAGTTTATGCTCCTCTTCCGCATAGAGATGAGATGACTTTGACATGCCAAAAGCTGCATATTATAATGTGGATATATGAATAAAATTAATACAAACTATGAATGTAACCATGATTTTTGAATGAAACCCAGTTTTCCAGAGTTGATTTAAACCCACCCATCCTCCAACTTCCTCAGCTTTACTTTTCCCGATACAGCTACCAGTCTTCTCCACATAATTATTTCCTGCCTGGGATTGACTTTCTCTCATGTTGTGCACAGGGTGTGTTATTCGATCGTAAGACATCATGTTCATTTCAATATATTGTTTTAGACCGGATGTCAAATATAGAGTATATGGGAAAATCCACTCCTGAAGACAACCAGGACGTACAATCCGATTTATTCAAGTTTTAGTGTGCAGACCTTTTAAGCTGTGTAATTTAAATTCTGGCAAGGTTATGTTGGCATTAGGTGCTAATGAGCAGAGAGCAGGGAATTTTTAGACAGCTCTTTGTTGGTGAGTCAGAGTGCCTGTGGCAAAGCAGGAAAAATGCTCATAAAACTCGAACAAACAGTCATGTCAGTTTTGTCAGCTGTCAGCATCGAAATCCTTCTTTTTGTTTGTTTCTTTTTCCTGTGTGTTCTTTATTTCTCTCTTTCTCTGTGATTCCTTTAACAGCTGCTTCAGAATGTTTTGTCAGAGATAACAAAAAAAACCCTTTTTAAATCAGTATACTGAAACACAGTTGACATAATCCATCAAGTTGGCAGACAGACGGCAACCAGCAGGGGCAACTTTCAAAGCTGCTATTAATAACAGTAAAATATCAACCAAGCACCTGGGTAGATTTCAGACAGGCAGATTTAACTGAAAAACAAATCTTTTGCGTCACATTATTCCTAACAAACTCAAAGGAAGATGACAGTGAAAAGGAGACCGGGACTATGGTTAAAGTAAATGTTGCTGCAGATTCTATTAGCATCTATGATTACATGAAGCTTGCTGCAGTAAAACACAGAGGACGTATTGGAATACATTATTAGAGGTCAATAATCAATAGCTTTTTCTCTTTTTTTCTCATCTCTTTTTCTCTTGGAAAAACAAGGATGAACTGGAGAGCACACTGATATTGGACAGAGATGGACTCCTTCTGTGTTTCACATTACCCATTTGTATTATTGGAGGAGAGAGACTGGACATTTACGAGTTCATTAACAGGATTTAGTGCTGGATCCCAGTGAGATGACAATCACAGTTTTGTCCTTTCACTGGCATTATGAGCAGTTTTATTTGTCTGTGTATTTCAGTATATAGAGCATGAATATCTACAACCATCAAGTTTTGTTTTGAATGGGCTGCTGCGTATACTATTTTGATTTTAATCAATCACTGTCACGTTTGTTCTGAGACATTAGTGTGATACATATGAACTACCATCTTTCTGGCCTTTTGCCTTCTAGGTTTTCTTTCTCTTTTGCTGTCTTATGGGTTTTTCTGTGATGCTGATGGCTCGTTGGTGATTTTTATCCCACGCTCAATTTGACTTATTTTGCAGTGTTCAGTGAAATAAATCAATATGACAGCATCACTTTCACTCAGCCCAGTGGGACAGTCTGCGTGTAGAATAAAAATGAGGGACTCACAGTATTACAATTATTCAAAAAAGGGGGCAACACAAAAGCACAAATCAGTTGATGGAGATCTTGGCTGCTTGGTAAATCACTGCTAATTAAACTAATACAGTGACAACCTGGTTTTGCCATCTCCTTGCAAAAAGGAAAAAACAGTTAACATTTTTAATACTATATTATTTTACTGAAATTTGAATGTCCACAGCTGTTTGGTGATACTTGGTAAATATTCAGCCTTTCAGCACTTAACAGATTCTCCAGACCTAAAAAGCTAATCAAGCAACATTTTTATGCCCATTTTTTATTTTATGCAAATTTTGACTAGACAGGCAGAGATTAACTTTGCTCCTTAATAAAACAGGATGAATGGGACCTGTGGTCTTAATGATAGCACTTATTAAGATGAAGTTACTTTACAAATTGGCCCTGACTGTGGTTTAAATAGCTGATGGCAATTAACCTTATGAATATTTAAGCATGCTACCTGTAGCATCTATAATACTGGAGATGAAGGGGACGATGCAGCGGTGAAAAACTCAGTGATGATGCTCAGTTTGATGCTTTACTCACGGGAGAACAGAGGTGGGCTTCTTCATCATAACTTCCCTTTGGTGAGTTAGACTTTTCTTTTTAACATAACAGTGGATTCATCTCCATGAATCCCTGCAGACCTTACTTTAATGAACTAACACGACACGTGCTCTGGCTGCTGATCGCGTATTTGCAGTGAGTGAAGTAGAGCTCTCTTACTGCCTCTTAATGTTGCCCCATCAACGGAGACCCAGGCCAACTCACACGGCCCATCTGACAGTCATTCTGTTGGCTGACATGTCAGAGCCTCCGGTGGTCGAGTGTGTGTGCATGTGTCCGTGATCCCCAGTTGATCCACTGATCCATTAATTTTCAGTCAGTGGGTGAAACGGGGTGTTTGGTGCTGTGACAGGGCTCAGAGGGGTCATTATGTCAGAGTATGTGTGTGTGTGTGTGTGTCCTCGTGTGCCACTTGTGCATGTATGTGAGTATGTCAGTGTGTGTCGCTGCCCTCTGCCTCCTCCACACCATCTGCTCACCGCAGTACAGAGTGTCCCTTCCAGCTCCCTGCAGGCCACTTTAGTGAGTCCAATCATGGCTCAGAATTAATATTGTGCAGAATACACCTCTTAGTTTGCTGTTAATTGGTGGAAGATGGTCCTCACTTATGATGGCTCACTGGACGAGTCACAATCTGTGTAAACACTGAGGTAAATGTCAGTAGGATACATTGTTGTTATATGAGCTCATGCTATAAGGTGGTGGACATATTAACATCATATAGAGGTGTCCTGAGCTAATGGAATGTATTTTTTAATTTAAATGGCTTAGTATTGACTAAAATGAAGTCAATCTAAACCTGATCTTTTTGAGCTCTGCTGTGTTTTGTTCGTCTCAGCCTGCTGGTGTTGTAGTGCTGTTCTGCCTAATGACGGCTGGACTCTACGCTGCAGCATTTTGCTCAATATATAGTTGTACAGTGTGTGAATGTGGTCAATTATTTGGACACACAGGCAAGCTTCTCTCAGTTCAGACTGTGAGGTCAACAAATCTGTTTTGTCCTCTGTCTTTCTTGTTAGCAAAGAGCAGCAAAACATTCAAGTAACATCTGATTTTTTAGCTGACACATTCCATAGTTTAAGATGAGAAATGTTGCCAGCGGCAGATCATATCTGCTGTCGATGTTTACCATCAATTATGTCGGTGCCTTAATTCCCACTGGAACTATTCACAGTGCAGAGTGTGGATTATCCAGAGTAACTGGAACATTGTGTCTGTAAAAAGCACAACACTGTGGACTGCACAAAGTTTCACTACCTTCATTGTATTGGGGAGGGGGTTCAATAGAATGATCAAAAAGTCATAACCTTGAGACGTATAACTACAACTATCTGCAAGCTTCTATTGGTAAGTGAGAAATGTTATTTTGGGATTTTATGTAAAGTGACCCTTTAACAAGCAACCTGCTGGAATTTGACCCAGTTAGAACAACACAATGTTTGGCAGAATATTAACAGAAGTAGAGCAAGGTTGTGGAAAAGCACTTCAGTGTGCACCTCTGTGACTGACAGCTTTTCTTACACTGTCTGACACCATGTGAAGTGTGCTGATGCTGTGAAACCAAACCCACCCATCTGCTGCTCTGGTCGGGTCAAGCCAGACAGTCTCTATTTGCATATAGTTTTTGTTCTGTGAGAAGCTCTAAACTCCAATTTTCCACTGCTGATTTAACCAAAGCAGACATTGTTTCAGTGTCATAAAAGTACTTGACAACTAAAGCTCCATCCTCCTATAACACTGTTAGCTATGTGAAGTAAATTCTATATTAGAAATAGTGGTGCAAGCTACATTGTGATTCACCATTATGCCACTGAACGCAGCTCCTTCCTTGCTGGAAATGGAGACGCTTCAGATCTGTCAGTTGTATCTCAGAAAAAAAAATTATATCTGAAGAAGAAAGAAAGTCAAGCTGATGTGAGAGAGTGGTGATAAAACCGTTTTTGACAGCAAACATAAAAGGCCTGTTGGCTTCCCCTGTCTAAACCTCAGTGAAATAGAGAATTGTCCCTTCACACAACACTGGGATTTTGACAACTTGAAACAAATATCCCTCTGGATGGCAAGTGCTTTATCCACAAGCTTCTCTCTCCTGCATCCTCGCTCCCTCTGTCTATGGAAAAGCAAACAAATAATGGAGGCAGTGTTATTTATGGGCATCTATGGGATGAAGCTTTTGTCCACATTGCAAATAACAACAAATTGAAAATGTGGTGAGCAGGGCCATAAGCTCCTGAACTGCAGTCAGAAATGGTTTGAAATTCATTTTGCTCTCATTGTCCAGATTCTTGCTTCCATTATCTGGAAATGGAATGTGCTGTTGGTAACACTTGACCTTACTGTGGCCATATTCAATCATATTAACCTAGTTAGTGACCCAGAGAAACAGGACTTACAGATGTTAATTGACAAAATTCTCCCTGATTCATTATTCATTTAAAAGTGAGCAACAGCATAGAGAAAATCAACCAATGCTCACACAGAAATGATAATAGATCAGTTCATTTCAGAATGCTGCCTGACTCAAGTACAGCTTTGAGAAAGTCATTGTTTTACACATTCATATACAGTTCTTTTTGTTTGTTAGTCAGCAACTCGAAGAACTACATCACGTCTAAATTGCAATGAACTGTGGGCAATTAAATCATCAAAGTCTCCACCCAAGTATGCAGCATAAATAAGACTCTTTCGGAATGTTCAGGGACTTGATGGCACATACATCGATTATTTTTCAATAGGTCAATATACATGTTAGCATATTAGAAAATATGTACTATATATTGAATGTACTGTAAAAGATCATTTGTTTGCTGTGCATCCAATTCGTCACCTTTAGTCCAGAAATTTTTCAAACTATACTTTTACTTGACTTACAGTAACAGTGTTATTATATTTGTTTTAGTACACAGATCAATACCTAAACATAAAGACAGTGTACTGTTAGTAACCAACTGGGAAAGTTAAGAAGGAGGAAGGAGGAGAAATTCTTAAGCCTGAAGTTGAAGATGAACTTGGATCACATTAGAATCATTTCTGCATCACCTCCAGGACAAGAAGCACTTGTTCTTATCTCCATTTTCACATTTTTTCTTCGGCTAGATTAAGAAAGTTCGCTTGGGATTTGGTGATAATAAAAAATATGCAGACTGGAAGCAAGATGGAGTGTAATTTTACCCCCCTCGTCCTGTACGGGAGTTTTTCCTCCGTGTACCAATCAACACAGGTGCTATTCCCCAGTAAATGTAATTTGCAAGAGGCAACAAGGCGTGAAAGAGACTGTAATCACTTCTCTCCTCTGCAGACAACTGGGTCTCTTCACCTCTCAGTCTCCTTTTTTTTACCTGATTAATCTGGTTGCACACATACAGAGGACGCTCAGCGGTCAGCGTGAGGGTCAGAGAGGTGGCTCAAGAATCTCTGCAGTTTTTCTAACTAGTACAAATTACCTCAAGTTTATTCTACTGGATACTTTGATAGTTCTAAACCTACCAGAAAAGGTGTCATCTCTTGTTGATGTCTGGTCTGAAATAAGGCTTTATTTGCTCTGTTTTCATTGTCAGCCCCTTCAGACAAGGCCTCGACTTGAACTGAACTGGACCAGAATTGGGAAATAAGGTGGAACTCACTAACATTTGGCAGTTTTTCGTCACAGACTTTGTTCTTGGTAAGTCCAATTTATTTATTTTTATTAACGTACAGTATATAGCACCCAAATGGTTGAACAAATTGGTTTTAAAAAAGAAGTTCAGACCAACAAAATCAAGACATAAACAAGGTAAAAGTTGTAACAAGAGCTTGGAAATAAGAGTTTTTAAGGTGTAAAAGCGAACGGCTATGAAAAGTGAAATTCATAAAAAGGCCGCTTTTAACAGACATTGATGTTACATAAACTGTTTAATAACGAAAACATTGTCAGAATGTTCAAGTATGTATTTTAAATCACACTTCTTCCAGTTCCACAATGTCACTTTATTCGACTCCAGAATCGTCCCAGTTTCCTGGTCAATGATGCCCCCTGGTGGCAAAACAAAGCCACTGCCTTTAGTAGGCACTGCAGAATATGCGATAACCAAAATCAGTGAGAGTGAAAGTATATCAATAAGGTTTACTTTGTAATCAGCCGAGTATTTCAAACACTCCCAGCTGACAAGTGAGATTTCATCACTACAACACCAGCTCTTCATGACACAAAAAAGTCAGATTATGTGAACAGTGATAAACACAGAATTGAGCTTCTGTCATTTGTGAATGATTCATCTATTTAACATTTCATTGTGTGGGTAAGTGTGGGAGCTCAGGAAAAATGCATGCATTAAAATATAACACAGTATACAGTGAGAGTGTAGATGAGGATGAGGTGAATAAAGGGGAGTAAGAAGGTGGAGATAAAAGCAGGCCCAAAAGTTATAATCTATAAACTCTTATCTCCTCTGCACGTTTACAGAGAGTTCCACTGGTTATTGATTAAATCCTCAGAGCCTCTGTAGCACAGAGCAAAAGTAAAACTGAAGTTGTTAAAAGTCTAATATTACCTAATGTTTTATGAAATATTTGATATTGTGCATTTGTTTTGTCCGTTGTCTTATGAAAGATCGACATCAGCCGACTGATCCAGTAAATTCAAAGCAGTCCTTTGCTTTAGTGTCTCGTGATGATGAAGTGCTGATTCGTGAGATTTTTCTAAGTGACTGGAACCTGATTCAGTTTATTCAGGGGGGAAACGTTGGATACTGATATGTTTGTGGTGGAAAATGCAGAAGTGCTGATATCCAGTAGAAAGCGTGGTCATCGTGATCTGCATTTTTTAACCCCATTATGGTTAAATTTGAGAAGTGATCGTCATTAATGTGAGCAAAAAGACTGTAATATTGACAGAGAGGTGGTCAGAAAATGTCACATCCACAGTTATTTTTCTCCATAAGTTAAACTGTCCTTTATTGTTAGTGGCCTATAAGTCAAAGGACAGACACATAGGTGTTAAATTCATGCTGCCTGTTTAATCTCATCTTATTAAAGATTCAGACTCTCTTTCCTTGCCTGAGGAGACAGACCTCTTTTTATTCACTCTCGAGTTTCAAGGATGAACAAGATTCATGAAAATCCAGACCTTTCTGCCCCATAAGGTCTGTTCTCACCAGCACTCCAGTTAATCAGAGCAAAAGTTCCCACAGCCCGAGGTGTTCGATGTTTGTGCAGTCTGTTACCGTCAGGGAGAAGAGCGATAAAGAGAGAAGAGGAATGAAGGTATGAGAAAAACTAGTTTGAATAGTTGAACCAGTTTGAATAAATCCCTCTGGATATCGTTGTTGTGAGTGAGTCCATGACTCTGCATCAGAGCAGGACAGACAGTTGTCATTAGCCCCCTGGCAAACTCTGATCAAGTCTTGCTTAGTTTGTTTTGATAATGTGTTTTTTGGGGGGAATTTTGGAGAGCCAGACTCAACTATTTACTGTACCCTCAAGGATTCTTAGTCACCTTGAAACCTGCATTGTCTTTTATCTAGAGTAGAGATACTCATTGCGCGGCTCGCGAGCCGCATGCGGCTCCTCAAGCTTTAATTGGTCGCTCGCATGGTAGCTTATAACAATATGGTAACACAGCCAATAAATTTTTTCAAATGTGCTATATAAACATACAGTGAACACTGCACTACAAAAACGCAAACATCTGCATCATACTTCTCCCTTCACCTTAAATATTAAGAGAAGTATTAATTAAGGATTAATTAATGGTGTTTCCTAAAGGGGGCACTGTCAAACCTGGCAACGCAGCCCGCTTACGGCATTGTTTTACGCCGTCACACTTTAACGCAGTGCTAGCTTGCTAGGCTACATTAGCTCCGCTAGCCGGCACAAAATGGACCAATTTTTAATGAAAATGGGGCAAAACCCAGACGGACAGACACACAGTGTCGTAACGAATAGTGAGGAAAAACAGTCTGAGGAAGCAGCAAACGAAAGTCAACATGAAGATGACGGAGAGAGGACGAGCAGGCAAACGTCAGGTGTTCCCAGTAAAAAACGAAAGGTACGAAGCGTACAAGATGAGCTCAGGACATTTCGAGAGAGGTGGGCAGAGGAATTTTTATTTGTTCTTTGCCCTGGTAATTATGCTGCTGTGGAGGGTGAAATAATTGAGCTGCAAACAAATACCATTCTCCAAGTTGAACTCAGAGCAGGTGTTGGCTACTTCCGGAGTTTGGTTTCTGAAGCAGACTTTCCCACTTTGAAACCACTTGCACAGATAGTGATGTCTTTCTTCATGAGCACATACACCAGTGAGTCAACATTTTCAAACATGAACACTACCAAGAGGACACAGGGAAACAGACTGACCCATGCTCATCTTGAATGCCTCACTGTGATTGCAACAACAAACTACAACATAAAGGAAGTCAAAGACAGGCATGCCAGCTGCTGCTCATCCCAGTGTTAATATAAATATAGTGTTAATTGAAAATGTATTGGCTGTGTTGTTACTTTTTTGTGGGATGTCCAATTTATACGTAGAAATGCACATTTGCAAAACTGACTTGGTATGTCATTGTAAAAGTGGCTCTCCCCTCCATTTTGCTCTGCCAATGTGGCTCTTGTGAAAAAAATAGTGAGGATCACTGATCTAGAGCCTTTGTTCCTGTTGTCCTTTGCAATTTGTCATCAGGGGATCTTAAGTAAATGAGAAGCAAAGGCTAAAAGCAAGAGCACACTGTTTAAATTTAAAGTCCACAAAGTTTGTTGTTGCTCATGTGAGAGACGGTTTGTCAAGTTACATTAATTTTACTTGGTTTATTCCAGTGTGAGTACAAGCTAATCCCCAAGTGTATGAAATAAAGTTTGCAGAACATCTTATGATTTGTTTGCCATGCTCACATTGAACCTTTAGTAAGTGACAGAAATGATTAATCAAATGTCCTTCAAAACAGAGAGAGAACTCCAATAAATATTCCAGGACATTGGTGAGGAACCGACAGAGGTGCAGGTTGGGAATTCAGTGGGTTAATAAGAAAATGTGATGCAAGACCTGCTTAATCATTTGTTTTTCTGGGTAAACAAAAGTACAATTTATTGGACATTTTCTCAGCACAAAGCAAGTCAATGCGCTGAGATAAGCAGTCGTACAACAAAGGAGTCAAGAGTAAACGAACACTTGAGCCAGTATTTCTGTTTGCTGGGTACAGTTTGTTTAAGAAGATATTTGATAATGGCCGCTGTGAGGGGAAAAAAAAAGACACTGATGCTTTTTATTTTGAAGCATTTTATTAGTCCTATTTCTTCATTTAAAGCCATATATGATATTTCTCACATCATGAAACTGGACATTGGAGCAGCTGGAACATTTTCAAAAAATGTAAAATACCTCACTGAACAATTATACACAACGGGTCATCTGTATTTTAGAAAAAAACTGTATGATGAACTTCAGAATTGAAAGCTTATATAATGCACGTATACAGAAAAATAAAGCTATAATTACTTTTTATTATCTTTGTATTATGGAGCTCTATAAAAGCAGATATAAATATATCAACAGCGAGAACATTGGAGAAAAGAAGCTATGAAAAAAAATCTTATACAAACCCCCCAAAAATATTCTATTGTGTCTTAAAAAACATCATTCAAATGCCTACATAACAAACAACATTCAACATTTCAAATGTGTATGATAATGAAAACACATTTCAATAAAAAATAAACCGTTTCAGTCTTCTTATTCAGACTCTAACTACAGGACAAAACAAAACATTATAGCTAAACTAACTTTGTCAAGTTGGGTGAGACAAGCTCATTTTAAACATGTATTATGGACTTGGCAAGATTTCCAGTTACTTTCCTTATGAGAAGGAATCAATATTCACCCCCCTGTTCCTTAAATAGACAGATCTCAAAGTCCTGAAACAGAACCACAACTTGACTACGGGAGATGAAACTGTTCATGTTCAGTTCCTGACTTCGCCACACGGCACACTGTTGTGGGATGGATGACAGATTCCCTGAGCACCAGTTCAAACAGCCTTTTCAGCCTGATTGTAAAGGTGGTTATTAAAAAAGGTGGAGTTTAATGGTTGTATAGAAAGTGCAAGTCCGAACCTTTCTGTTACAAAGAAAAACATTCCTGCATAACTGTTTGATTGTCACAAGCTTTGTGTAAATACACAGAGTACACTGCATTCAGCTGGTGACAGTTAGACTAACTCGTATTTGTACAGTTGAATATGTGATAGTCGTCATGCACATACTGGATCTTTGTCCCTTTCCATAACTATATTATACTACTATATTCTGACATATTATGCATATATTTTTAATATTAGTAAATGGATTACAAAATAATATGTTTAAACACGAGATCACTGAACCTTGAAATACTCCAACCAGCAAGTAGTTTTCAGTAGTGAGGGATGCAGTTGTGTTTTTACTGTGATACTGTGACACTTCAAGTCTAGCAGGAGGATAAACTGTGCAGCCACAGTGTCTCAGACATGTAGAGGAAATGTACAGAAAGTACAGAAAAATGGACCTCAACCTGGAATAAAGCTTTACTTGGTGCATAGCTTGACAAAAAACAAACAAAAATCCTGCTTAATGCAAAACGATACAATAGTTTTCATTTCATACAGTTGTGTCACAGGTCACTACTTTATGAAAGAACTTTAAATGTGCTTAAAGGTGGATTCTAGAGGAAGAGTGTTGATACTTGAAGTCAACAGCCAAACAAATACAGCCCCATATTCAGTGCTCCTTCAGAAGCTACACCCCCAAATTCAAGGATGCACACTGACAACTCCACATAAATATCCAGAGCGTCTGCTGGCCGAGGGCAAGTCAGCTTGAGCGAGTAACATTACACGGATGGAGACATCTAATTCCAAGGGAAAGGATGTGAGGTCTGCCGTAGCAAATAATATATTATATAGCAAGTTGTTAAGGTAATAGCTCTGATGATATTTACGTTTCATTACTTCCATGGAGTAGCTCCGTTTTTTGCAGGTCAGAATGTGGAAGGAGAGTATCCATCAGAGGTCAGAGTATAACTGGTTTCTCCATTGAGCCATTTTGTTTGTTTCCCATTTACAGAGCTATGAGCAGATTTTTTAGTGCATGCACAAAACGACAGATGGCAGACCGGAAATATTCGCTGAATTCGACAAAGCATTGGATCAGAATCGCTGGCTGCTCATTTAATGTGAACTCTGTAACAATTTCAGAAGTGCTATATTAATGTTACTAGGTAGTTTAATGACAGTTCAGTTACAGAATCCCCCTAATGCTAACACAACACTGATGTAGACTCCAAACTACTATCCACCGAGTTCAACCCTAAATACTTTAGTGAGGACTGTAAGAGTGGGCTGTATTTAGAGAAGATGGCTTGGTTCAATCGCTGGTGACAGCATTTGCTCTGCAGGACAACAAAACAGTTTCCTTCAGCTCGAGAAGATGCCTTTTTTTTTCCTGGCCTACACTGACTACCTGGCCTTCAACACTGCTCCTCCCAAATCTCATACAACCTGCTGGAAAGCCAAATACTGTTGAGGATTAGAAGATCCTGTCTTTTCTGCTGTAATGTTTAGGACATTATTTAGAAGGAGCCCTGTGGAGTTTTCTCTTAAACAAACAAACAAAAACTTGTGTTTATTTCCTCATAAACCATTTGCCAAACCAACATTTTGAGCAGTTTGAAACTGATTGATTACATCTATTTTTTTACTAGCTAGCAGCCTCCTTCTCTTCCTTTTGCTGGTATATTGCTGCATTTTTGAGACTCATTAAAAAAAAAAAAATACTGCTCCATCATGTTAGAGGTCAAAAACTCCTCAGGGAACCTTCAACCAAGAACACAACCACATCTTCACGGAACAAACCCTGAGCATTCTGGAATTACAGAAATGGAAATGAATGGACCTAAATGATTTCAATAATAATAAACTGGCTTGCAGTTTAATGCACTGTTCTCTTACACACAAAGGAATGAGCTAGTTTGAGGTTTGACTGGCACAATTCAACATTAAATTCAGCAAAACAAACTCCAGGAGTCTGTTTCAAAGTAAATCTCATCATGGCAAGAAAACTGTTTTTCCACTTTGGCTCATTCATCACACAGCCACAGTAACACAGGCTAAAGCTAAGTCAGTAATGTTGTCGCCTTCAGCAAACATGTTTTGAGGACAAATCTTATAAAGTACTTCATCAAAGTGACACATCCAGTACAGGTGTGCCAGGTCGTGAAAAACAGAGCTGAGGAGATTGGTTTCACAATGAGATCCTCCACTTAACCTTTGTTGTAATGAAATAACTGATGAAAAATAAGGTAACAAGAAGATTGTGGTTCACTGGCCTGATGGAACTACTTCAGTTTCCCAGTTGGAACATTAAAAAGTGTTAGGCATTCATTTGTAAAAACCTTATATGAAAATATTCATAGTATATTCATACATTTGTACTGTCTAGGCAATACATAACATACGTTGTTAAGGCACGGCGGTTTGAATAACATGAAAGCAAAACTGAACAGAAAATCTACTGGTGACTGTGTTGAACATTCTCACCCATTATGTCCCTTCAGTTTCAGTGTTCATTTACTGCTTTATAGCTGTGTAAACATGAGCGAGTCTGTCCGACAGGAAAAATAAACTTTCCCTTGATTATCACTGGCGTTACAGAAAACTACGTTACAGGCTACTGTTGGTTACAGTACATTCATGTTCAGGCACAGTCTGGTCATGTCTTACAAAATAAATATATTTAGAAGAAAACGTTGGATTTTGATTTGAGTTCTGTTGCAGAAAAACTCAAAGCAGCATTTCTCAAAGCAAAATTTTTCACTTTTTTGCACACCAGACACAACATTATCTGCTCCAACACAGTTAACCTTACAGTTCACAAAAATCTTCAGGATTACAATTTATGGACAGGGGTCGTATGACCGAATCATATTTCCTATAATTTACTGGGATCCCTTGCTGTGAAATAAGTTAATAGCAACTCTGCATTGTAGAGTTGTATCTACACTATATGTAAATTTTCAATTTCAGTGTCAAGTTCAAATTGATGGCACTCTAAATGGTAAAGTCTGTAGTATTAATGGATGACTGTGCACAAAAAAGAGAAAATCTGGCTCAAAGTGAAACACTGATGTAGCCACAAATTTCAATTTTAACATAAGTACTATGTACATTGGCTCTATTTCTATAAGGACGACTTTAAAAGGCTTTTGGCATTTTTTTACATGCTAAAACCGTTTTAAATCAAAGAACTGCTGTAGTTATGAAGGATGGATGCAGGATAATTACACCCAGCTCAGCAATCACTGTAGCACCACAAGGCACATAGGCAACAATGGACTTCTTTTGGAATATGTGAGATGTAAACTGGATACATGTAAACATAGATTTTGGCCAGATAGCTTGTCTTTTTCATCTGTGTGGACCACATGTGAGTGTGTACCATAGATTAAAGAGTCCTTACCGTAGTGGTCCAGGTTCAGTTCCAGCCCAGACTCTTTGCTATCGAAATAATAAATGCCAAGAATTTTTTTTTTTTTTACAAAAAGATTATCTTTTCAGCAATTGCTGTCAGCAACTCCATTAGCAGCTGTGAGGCCTTGGACATGGCGGACGGCATCTGTGATGGTGAAGAATATGATTTTGCTCTCTCCTCCATCACTTCCTTTTTTGGCAGGGTAGTATCCCCCTCTTTCCAGGTCGTCCAGTACTGAGGGCCTACACTGCGCCAGGACAACCTTGATCCCCAGCTCTCCATAATCTTTGCGTACCTCTTTCAGAGCATTGACTCCAGCAGTATCTAGAAACAAGATGGCGCTGCAATCCATCACCAAGCAGCGAAAGCTACAAGAAGATTTCATCAACGTTACAGTCGCACCAGCTTCAACGTCATCCTTTTGACCTGCAGCCTCCTCCTGCTCTGACTTCATGCCTGGGACTCCTGAGACCTCTCCCTGCTGCTGCTTCTTCTTGTTGAACTTAATACGCCGGGTTTTCTCCTTCACAGGATCAAGCCCTACACACCTGTAGAGAGACTTTTTGAATAAGCTCTGGTTGGCGTAATAGATCGGAGCCTCATATCTAAAGACAGCCACACCAGCATGTGTTTGAAGGCCACGGTAAGACGACAGGTCCTCATAATGCTCCCTGGCTGCTGCCTGGCCGAGCTCCAGGACCTGGGCTTTCTGGGTCCGGCCCAGGACGCAGAAGGCCGAAACCAAAACCCCCACGAGGAGACCCAGCTCCGTGTTGACCAGCGCTGAGGTGGCCATGGTGACGATCCAGATGGAGGCATCGACGCGGTTGACACGCCACATGCGGGGAATGTCTGTGAACTTTCGCAAGGCTCCGCGGAGGTTAACCACGATGATGACGGCTAATACACATCTGGACAAGAGAAGGAGGCAGGAAAACAGGAAATGGCAGACGTTAGGAGCTTCACTTGGTGGAATTCATGGAAGAAAGCAATTAATCACTGAAGAGTGAAAACTAGTTCAAGGTGAAGAAACAAGCAAGTGTTAGTCAGTAGGCCAACACCACTCATATACTGCAAGGTGACATTACTGTTTTTGTTAATGGAGTCTGGGGGCTTTGAAGAGAGAGAATAGATGAATAAAACAGCTTCAGTTCCCACACTGATTATTTCTTTTCTTTTTTTGGATGCTTAAGTACCTCATACAAGCGCACTCCAGAAAATCCGAACTAACCCTTTAAAACTGATTATTTTTCCATTCAGTTGTTCATGTCGGATTTGGGGTAAAGGTTGAACAGACAATATCAGCTCAAGAGACTGAAAAGATACACAAAGAAAGCGAGAGGAGAACAATAAAAGAGATGCAGAACAAAGACCAAGCATAATCTGGCCTCAGCAGATGTGACATTATTGATGAAGACATTCCAAACGATCAGTGAAGTAGAGAGTGTGTCTGTGAATGTGTTTGTCTATTGGCGTGAATGTAGATAAAACACCAGCGTCGAAGCAAATCGATACCAGTCATCAGCTGCATTAACAGGCAACAGACTGTGATCAAGGCTCAAATGGGACTCAAACATCCCCCAGTAGATGAAAAGTGCAGTTTGTCTCTCTAGTTGGCAATTAATGTTTTTATTCATTCATATCTCTGCTCTTTTGTCCTCCTTATTCCATAATTTCACATAATCATTTAAACACCTTCATCTTGATTGGTATGTTGTTGCCTCAAGATATTGGAACTGGCACAGCTACTGCAGAGCGATAACCAGCAGCGTCTGCATTAACCCTGAACTACAACCATAGGTTATCAGTATTTGTCTAAGTCTAGCCCTCAATCATAAACAAGATAAGAACTGCAAATTTTTAACCACTCTGATAAACTGGTAAGAAAACCCTCAAATCATAAAACCAACAGTGACATTAGAATGTGTGGAACTTATTTGAAGCCTGAAGCAGATCAGGCTTTATTTAAAACTTGATAAAGCTATGTGTAAGTGTGTCAACTTGAATGTTGTAATATAAATTAAACTTTGGTCCTTTGTATTCAGTGTTGATCTAGATTATGTTTTGTATTGACTGTTAATCAGAAACACATTTTAGTTGGAATATCACTAAATTGACATTTTTAAACAAAATAAAGAAAAACATCTCCATTAATTTAATGGTTGAATGTAGAAACTACTGTAGTTTTTTTAAAAAAATGTTTTGACCTGGATACAAAAATAGAAAGTGATGTGATTGACTTGGAACCAAAATGTTTGCTGAGATAAGTTAGAGATGAATATTGCATCTGGTGTGAGTCTCTCTCTGGCCACGAAGAACAGCCTCACTGTTTAAGAATGAAAAAAGTGGAGCGAGTCAAGCAGGCACAACTGCCCTGACCAGCTTCTACAGATGTATGTACATAGTAGTTTGTGGAAAGGCTACAGCTTGAAGGTCTATGGCATTCTGGGTTTCCCTTTAGTCGGTCACTCTGTCCTTCCTAAATATGCATCTCCTCTATATGTTTCTTCTGTTTTTTATGCACAGCTGATTTTTCTTATTGTGTCACTCCCATCTTGTGATGTATATGTTTATGTCGTGTTATGTTAGTAACAGGAAAATACCACTATCAAGAAGCGATAATTTTTCACATCACATGTTTGAACATAATTCTATTGATAATAGCAGGTTGTCATTCCAGCAATCAGAATGAACTGATTAACTACTAATTAGGACATTAACTCTCAAGCACAAGACTCTTAAATCCATTAGTGACTGAGATTTTGGTGTGCTTACTTTTGAAGGGCATAGAAGAGTGGTGCGATAACGAGCAGGACCAGCAGCAGGACAAGAGCGCTGACCAGCCCAGAAATCTGAGTCTGGCACCCTGTGGACTCTTTGACGAGGGTCTTGGTCAGGGCAGCGCTGGTGGTGAAGCAGCGGAAGAACGATGGCAGGATGTTGCAGAAGCCAATGGCGTACATCTCCTGGTTGGCGTCCACTGTGTAGCCGTGCTTCTTGGCAAACATCTCTGAGAGTGAGACGGTGATGGCAAATCCCACTATGGCAATGGAGAAGGCATCAACAGCCACATTGGGGATCAGCGACCACATGGGCAGCTTGGGAGGGAGGAAGCCTGTGGGGATGTCACCAGCCACATCCGACCCATAATCAGCGTTGAAGAGGCCAAAATGAGAAGCCAGCGTTGCAATTATCACCACAAAGAGCTCAAAGGGAATTGGAGCCTGGGTAAGGAAAAGAGAAGAAATGACACAGGCGTGCCTGTACACAATATCTTGATGTCTGACATCTGTGAAGCAAAGGCTTGTTTTATGTTACTCATTACAAATGATATCATGATAACTACATGTGCTAATGTCTGCAATGTGTCTAATAACACTTGTCAAATATCGAGTTACTAAAGAACATACGAGCAACTGAGCATCCTGGACGCAGGAAAAGTACAATTGATTTTCTTGCCAGTGCACAACAGCTGCTAACATGCAAAACTTTGAATTTATACTTGACAAAACGAATCTTTATAAAAATACCTTTAGCTTGGCTTTAAAGCGATCGTTGAGCTCCTTTGTGGGCACCAATATGAGCAAACACACCAAACTGGTCACCAGGTCACATATATTGGTGTTTCCCAGGTTGACGAGCAGGCTGTACCAGGTCTTAAACAGAGTGAACCAGCCCTGGGGCCTGGGGATCTTCAGGCCAAGAAGGTACTTGAACTGTGAAGTGAGGATGGTCAGGGAGGCTCCTGTAGCGAAGCCACTGAGAAGGGAGTCGGAGAGATAGACGGAGACGAAGCCAACTTGGAAAAAGCCCATTAGCACCTGAGAGAAAGAGATAAGCATCAGGCAGTTTAGATAGTGAAATGAACACCTCCAGTTTGAAGCAATAGTTTACACCAGCGGTTTTCAAAGTGTGAGGCGCGCCTCCCCTGGGGGGCGCCAGAGGGCTTCAGGGGAGGCGCGGCGAGTGAAAAAATAAACCTGAAAAGAAAAAAAAGTGGAAAAATCTGACAGTCTATGGACAAGAGACAAGGCAGATCGATTTTTAGTATCTCAAGTGAAAGTGAGAGAGGGCACAGAGTCTGGGGCGAGCAGAAAACGGAGGAAGTATGACCCTGATTATTTAAAGTTTGGCTTTTCATGTATTGGTCCTGATGATGCTCCGCTGCCACAGAGTGTTATCTGCAAAGAGGTGCTAGCTAAATACAGTATGCGACCATGTAAACTCCGGCGTCATATTGAAACCAAGCACCAAAGTTTAACAACCAAGCCGCTATGATAAAAAAAAATAAATCTGACTGACGTTGATCTGTTTATTATATGATTTGAGGAATTGCACAAAGAGGCCTTAAATTGAATGTATTCAAAAAGATATTAAAAAACTCTGTTAAAATATGTTAAAAACAGATGCTAAAATGTGTTTTAAAAAGATGCTGAAAACATACAGATGTTAAAATGTGTTAAAAAAAGATATTTATCCACACACACAGATAAAGATGATTAAAATGTTTTAAAAATATGTTTAAGAACATACAAACATGTTTAAGATGTTTACAAAAATAAAGATGTGTATAACATTTATTGTTTAAAACCTTTTTTAAGCCTGTGTAGAATATACAAAGCGACAACAATAACAGTAATAATAGTAATAATAATTAGGGGGGGTAAAGGGGGGGCGGCATGCTTTTGAGTTCTCTTTAGGGAGGCTCGCTATCCCACACTTTGAAAACCCCTGGTTTACACTAAAGTGATCGTTCGTGTCTGTCCAGTGCATAAGATGGCGCCTGCTCACTCACCTGGTAAACTCCGGCAGTAAAGGTAACTGTAGCTCCCACTGTGATGGCGTAGCAGCTCCTGTCACAATCCCCCGCAGCACTGTCATTCCCCTGGCCGGCCAGCAGGGTGGCACTAGTGTTGCTACTGATGCTGCTGCTGCTTTCTGTGAGGTATCCTGCCAAAGCTAACTCCCTGTCCACCACCTGACCCACGAGGAGGCAGAGCACCCCGAAAATCCCCACTGAGATGTGTCGAGAAGTGCCTAAGAGGGTGTAGATGATGGCGGAGAAGAAAGATGTATAGAGGCCATATATGGGGTCCTGGCTGGCCAGTAAGGAGTAGGCTATGGACTGAGGGGCCAACAGGATTCCTACAATGAGTCCCGACATGACGTCGCCCAGCAGCCATTCCCTGAGCCGGTAACGTGGCAGCCATGTCAGAATCGGAGCAAAGCCCAGTATTTTGGATTTGGCTCTCTCTGGGGTGCACAGGCAGAGTTTCTTGAGACGATGTGACACAATGGATTTCCAGTTTTCGGTCGGTTCTCTCTCCACTCTGTCCAGAACAAGAGGTCGATGCTGGTCGCTCTCGGCTCCATCTTCGGCTGTTGTGCAGCCGTCGTCACCATGAGTCATGATTGTGCCCTTATCTGTGGTGATTACACAAGGAAAAAGTTCAGTTCAGCCAAGGAGTCACAGCAGCTTTATCTCACTCAGCTGATTACAAGAGGAAGGACTTGGATTAAAAGAAATCTAAGTATATGAAAACTCATCTGCTCTTGTTGATATTGTCACATTTGCACCTGACTACAATGACACCACGTAAGACAAGTCAAAGCTTTGTGGAGTGAGGTGGAGCTTGACATTACTGAATGTCAGGTCAGTGGGTGTGGGCCCAGCTGCATATTTCTGACATTTTGCACAGGCAAATACTGATGTTATATCACAAGATAGACAGACCCCTTATTCTTAGAATTCAGCTCACGCCTTTAGTAACCCTTAGACAGAAAGAAGGCCTTGACAGGTAACCACCTGTACTGACACAGGCACCGAACTGCAGACAAAGTAAACAGGAGTCTAAGGAAAATGTCGATACCAACCTATGTAATGTGATATGCTTTTCCCTCTATACACCCTTGACCAAATAGGGTCAGTATGTAAACAGGCTGGAGCTACTTAGTGACTGGAACTTTATTATATTTACTTTATCTTACTTTTTCATTTGAACTGATCCTGATTTATGACTTTTTTCTTTCCCATTTTTACATGTAAATGCAGCATTAAGCCTGCATTTGGTCATTTGAACTCTTTAAAAACATGAAAAATTTATTTTCAAACACAGCTTTATTTGTCTGAAAAGTCAGTTTTTATTGGAGACATAGTTTACAGCTAATTTATTAACATTTAAATTACTTGACTTGAAACTGAAGCTGGAGGAGAGTTTGTGATATAAGGTAGTGAGTCAGAAACAAAACTGTCACATTTCAGCTGATTGATCAGATTTCACTCAGACTCTTTCCGGTTTATAAACAAACTGGGCTCGAGTGAGAATGAGTCTCTGTAGACATGTGGTATTTAAAGCGGTCTCACAATTACAACATTAATAGGATTAAAGTAACGTTAACGTGTTTCCCAATGCAGCTCATGGTTCGTGATGTTAATGAGATTATTGTTCAGGCTGTTTGAATGATGGACGTTAACGTTTGTGTGTCGGAACAAGTTTTGAAGTTCGACGTGAGTGAATCTAATAAAATCTGACCTCCTCGATCTAAAACCCGGTTGAGTTCCTTGTAACTGTTTCTTCTGTTGGCTGCAGTCGAACAGCTGAGCAGCTCTGAATGGGCTCCTTTGTAAACAACATGTCAACGTGGAAACTTTGAGCCAGATGAACGGAAACAACGTGACAGTGTGAGCCTCCACGGCGAAGAAAGACAAATGTTGCACCGCGTAAAAAAACTCACCTGAGCTCGAACCGGACCCGCTTTGTGAAGTTTATCTCAGTTTGAGTCCAGACACTTTTTATTCCGCCTCAAATTCATTTTACACGCCTCCGGAGCTCCGTGCGTGATGACGTGTTGTAAGATCCGCGTCACGTGACTTGCTGAAACAAAGATGCTCTGTGTAGGAAGATGAATCACTTCATTAGGAAAATAGAACTTATGGCAAAGGAAGTTACTTTGTGTGGTTGTTATAGTAACAAGGAGGATTAAACGTTCCTCAAAGTCCATTAATTTGATACCAGATATCACAGGTTTTTGCTCAGCCGGAGGAATATCTGTGTGTGTGTGTATTTCAATCACTAATTTCATTTTATATTATTTTATATTACATATTTTTGTATATTGTATTTAAATACTATATATTCCTAGTTTATTGCTCATTGTTGGTTGTGTTGTGTGATTGATCATAATATGTAAAACATAATTTACATTTCTAATTATTAGGAATCCAGCAAGAGTCTTCTAAAGTCTGATAAGTCAGTCACCATGTAATTCATGCTGGTGTTGGAGTAATCAGGAATAGTGAATTTAACGACTTTCTGACACACCTTCTTTGGCTGACAGCATACAGGTGAAAGCAGCTTCACAGTGCTGAAAAAGTTCATTTTATCACCAATGAGGTGATGACATATGAGTGTAGTACAATGTTTTACAATTACATACTGTACCAACCATAGTGTGAGGGCGTCAAAGAGGGAGGGAGAGTCAGTGAGCCTTGGTTACTTCAGTTATGACACAAACAGATTAACTAAATAAGGTTGAATTGTTGCACAGTAACAAATGGTAGAAATTGAAAGTTGTTAAGTAAAAAGAACTGACATGAAGAAACCTAACATTTTACATGTTTTTCAGCCTTGTTTCTTGCTTCACCTTGAACCACAAATAGTGGCAGGGTTAGCAATTCATAAAAATGAAAAAAAAAAAGACCAGTGTTCTACCAGATGAAGGTATGAGTTCTTTAGAAAATATTTTGTTCAGCAACTTAACAACAAAGGCTGGAAAATATCAAAACACCCTTTTAAACTTTTCCAGCTACTCATGTATCCGTGTTCAACGTCTCATGGTCCAAACTCTTATTTTATGGGATGAATTATATATTACTGTGGCGTAAACGCTGCCCCTGTGTGTTACTGTCATGATGAGCTGCTTTCATATTGTGTGGTATCGATAGCAAAGGAGCTGGATACAGTGGCAGGAATTCCATTTTTCTTTTTACCATTGGGATCCTTTTTTCTCATATGTGCTCGAGAATTTGCATATTACTGGTTCATGGAGGTGTTTAATTAAAACTACACCTATGTTAAAATGTCCTAATGTGATACTCGTAGGTTTTTATGTTGAAGTACCTCCCAAAAATCATGTGGGTGATACTGTATATGGCTAATGAGCAGTATTTCAGCTCAAGAGGTAGAGTTAAGTTCAGTGACACTGCACCACAACCCAAAAGTGCTAACGGGGTCTTACAGTGGGACAGAGAAAACAATCCCAGGTTGTGTCATTAATCATTCGCAGGTATTGTAATCCCGGTGTTGTAATTGGATACAGGCTTATGTTCACACATGACCATTTAAAACCATCCTTGTAATCTCTTTTCTTTTCTCAGACACCTGCAGAGTCAGTTAGCAGGACAGAGGGATTAGACACTGTGCTGAAGAGAGTACAAACACTTGAACAGGTAGGACTGTTTGTGTTTCATATTATAACTTTACTGACAAATTTCTATCTTGGACAAGGTACAAAATCAAGTACTTGACACAATCTACATAACTCTAACCACAGGAAAGAACGAGTATCCTGAAATACTAGATCGACTAAAACTTGTCCCATGGTAACAGCCATGTTAAATTAATTGCCAGGAATAATTTGGCCTTAACATTGATACTGACAAAACAATATTTCTTCAGGCTTAGAACGCTTGTGTTTTTGTTTCGGATTTGTTTATGTAGTTTTTCAAGACCAGCTTTGTCATAGTGTCTGGAGACAACCAATAACAGGTTATCACATGAAATCACAGATTATCAATGGTTCATGTAAGACGACCGTATACGTACATGTGCTACATACATACTAGTGTGTCTGCCCATTATAAACGACTTCCTTGTAGTGACAAACTCCACAAATAATTATTTGTAGCTCTACTGAACTTTTTAGGATCTTTCAGCTCGTTGTTTTGGTTTTACAGCAGATTTTCTTTATGTTCCAGTCTCAGCTCTCATCAGACGTGTTTCCAGCTACTTCAGGCAGCTGTTTTAAATCAACTGATAAAGCCACTGTACAAACTATAGAAGAGAAAGTTTGCAACCAGCTGCTGAAGAACGTAGAACCTTTAGTGTTTCATGAGTCTGAAGATGTTTGAGATCAAATCTGAAAGCCTTGCTAAGTTGCAGTTCATGAGTATTAAATGAATGAAAGAAGGTGTTTTGTAGACTTTTCCCACTTTGGGTTTTAATTGCTCACCATCCTGCCCTAAGCATTAATACCATCTGTTTCAAACTGTGCCCTGTCAGCAGCAGCCATGGTGGACGCAGCGGCAGCAGAGCAGTTCCTGGATGCCAACCCACAGTTCGCCAAGGAGTACTACGACATCAACTTCCGGCCTAAGGTCATCTCAGACCTGCTGGACAACAACCGGAAGGCAGCGGTGGACACCAGCAAGTTCCACGACCTGTCGACGGTGGAGGAGAGCGAGGTCCTCTTCGACCTGGTGCGGGACATCCAGGACAACCTGCAGATGGAGAAATCCATCTTCAACCTCATGAGACACCTCAGCTTCATGATGAGGGCCGACCGCATGAGTCTCTTCATGTACCGGCAGAGGAACGGAGTGGCCGAGCTGGCGACCAGGTTACTGAGGATTTCTTTTCATTTTAAAAAGGAGCTTTTTTACAGTCTTAACAACAGCATATGGCAAAAGGGAACACAGTGTTTATGTATTGATTAAGAAGCCATGAGTCTGTGACTGCTCATATTTTCACATGTTGGTCCCAGTAACAGTGGGCAGCAACAGATAAGCTTGTGTAACTGAATATTTTGGACATAAATTTTGAGACGAATCTTCAGTTTAGCACCAGCACACTGCTTCATATTCACACAGTTCCAGACACTCACGATTGGCAGCTTGGTTAAATAAGAGAATGTACTGAGGGACATTTGCAACTCTTCTCTTCAGTCAGAGTTTCGTCTGAAATGCAACTCTTTGAGATGACCTGTTTGAATTAGAAATGTAAAGAATCAATTAAGAAAGCCTGTGTCAGTTGCCCAGCACTTATAATATCTGTTTGATCTTTCCCTTCAGGATATTTAATGTTGGTAAAGATTCATTGTTTGACGACTGCCTGGTGCCGCCCGACAGCGAGATTGTTTACCCGTTGGATATTGGCATTGTGGGTCACGTGGCGACCAGCAAGAAGATGGTCAACATTCCTGATGTGGCTGAGGTACATACACACGACTATGGTTTGTGTGATTAATGTTAACTCGTAATTACTGACATCAGAAACACAGTTCAGATATTCAGACACAAAATCTTCCCTCACGTACATTTATGGTTGAACATATACCACTACACTACAAAACTACAAAAATTCAATAAGGTGAATTCCTCCCTCAGTTACACCAGCTTGATTATAGCTTCAGGAGTCCTTTTAAAGTTAACATTTATGTAGTGCAACTTGAATGGGTTTTTACATTTTAATCTGGTGACTTCACTGAGAATTAAACCACAAAATTAGTCTGAATAGTCATGTAATCGAGCAGCATGTAAAACTAGTTAGAAAATGGAAGGCAACAATCTCCTCTTTTAAAACAAGATTTAAATGTAAATATTGCTTATTGCTCAATAGACATCCAAATCCTTCCTGTGCCAGAGAGTGAAATTCTGTCTACTGTTGCTATGCCTCAGTTTGACCATCAGATGGCGACTCCACACCACGGTGTCCCGTCCACTAATTCCCTCCAACCAAGTCCAGCTCAATCTCATTATAGCCAATACCTTTGACATTTGAAAATGGCTGGCAAGCTTATTCCCATGTACATTTCAAGTTTGTCATGCTACTGCAGGTCCACCAACTCCACCACCACCCCCTCCTTCCTGTACAAACTGTTATTATGACATTTGCAGTTAATAAGGCAGCAGCCCACTCCACATAACTGATGGATTACAAGCCCTCGTCTGTATCAGTTCAATCACTTCGTTTCATGGGAGATTAGAAACCTCTGCTGCTGCTGTACGAACAAAACACACCCGGGTTGATTGTTCCCGCTTGGGTTCTTATCTATCGGCCGTGCTGCCGGGCCGGCCGGTTGCATCTTCGCCGTGAGCCGTCAGAGAACAAACATCATTGTGCTGTTCAAAACCTCTGTCCGTCACGCCGCAGCCTCGCACAAACACATGAAAGCACGATGGGAAATGTGGCAACTGGAACGATATCAAAGCCTCCGCAGCTCAGTCTCCGCAGCCGCAGCGAAGGAACAGCTAATGTTTCCATATAATTGGTTGGCTTTATGATGCTAATGCACTGAGGATGGCCTTTCAGAGTCATGCGGAGACTGAGAATCACTGCGTCTCTGCACTCTATTTCCATCCCAGTCCAATCCAGTGCAGGCTGGCCGACCAGTCAGGACTCCTGTAGGTGGAAGGTGGGGATTATGTGTCACTGGGATTATGTGGCGAGCAACAGCTGGCCTCATCCCCCCTGTTCTTCTACCCATGCCTTCAAAGAGAATTTAATTATCACATAATTTACAGACTAATAACTCTGACTGTTATTTGAGGTGTGGCTACTCGAGGGGTGTGCGTGTGAGGAACGGGAAGAGTGTCAGTGGGGGAGGTTCAGATGAAGCCAGTTAATCTGTCCTGAATTAGAGCGATCCCAGATTACTCCCAGAGGTCACACAGGCCCTGAGCCATTTTCACAGACTCAGCACTATAACACACCTTTAATCTATTCTGTTGCACTGTATTGTTCCCATTTTTTTTTGGAGCAGAGAGGAAGTTAATGTATTCACTGTATCTGTGTGCAGATTTAAATTCTATAATGTTTATTGCATATGTATATTTATTTGGATAAGTTTATTTATGTCCATTTATTATTTATTTACAAATGTAATTTTATGCATTTCATGGAACATTTGTTATCTCACTGCTCATTTGCCATATTTATTTATCAAATTGACACAGATACAGAATAAATGAATCTTTAAACCCTTGTTTAGACAAACATCACAGATGTAACCAGGAGCTGTAGAGTTTCTGTGTCAGTTTCCTACCTACATGCTCATTTTACGTTTCACAGCAAATTCCAACTGAAGGAATTAAAAAATAATCAAGTGCATACTGAATAAATAATGTATGAATATACAATGAATATATGAATATATAATTTTTAAAAAATATATATCAAAATACAACTTGTGCTTTAGATTTTGCTTGTAAAGTGTAGAGCTGCTGGGCAAAGGTCAAGGCAAAGCTTCAGCTCTTAACAAGCAGGATGAGGACTTCTCTGGGCTTTAGAGGGTCAAAGGTCACCCAATAACAAGCTGTCAAACTGCCCAGATCGTTGGAACAGGTTCATTTTAAAGCTGTGGCAGCTACTGTATGGGTGCTGATCCAGGATCAGCTTTGTCTCAGTGATTTCCCCCTTCACTCCCAGCTCTACACATCAGGCTGTGAACCATGGAGACAGAAAAAGACCATTTTAACCATGAATAAATACAAAGGATAATTCGTTAATTTACTGTCTGGTGTTTCTCATGACTGATGCTCAGACGGAGGCACAGATTAACAATAATGGCACCAAGCAGGTCTGTGCTTCAGAGGAACGAGCTGCACTCTTCACTGTGCTGTTTTTAGTGCTCTCTGTTTGCAGATGTATCTGGAGAGAGGTTGAAGGAGAAGGTTTGAGTTGCTCCTCCAGTTTCTTTTCTTTGCATGTGACAGCAGCAGTTTTAGGGTTTCTGATTCTGCTAGCGGAAACTTCAATGATGCAGATGTTTGGGTTTGAAGACTTTTCACCTGAGAGGTTGGTACAGGGGCAGATAATGCAGCGGAGCAGTAGTAATTCATTAAGCCTGTTTGGCCTGATATTAGCTCATTGCAGATATGTCGGTCTCTCCATAGAACCAATGAATGGCAAAAACTGCACAGCACAGCAAAATCAGTGAAGCCACAGTAATTTGAATTTGGATAATTGCAATTTGATTTTATGCAATGTTCATAAAATTGTAAGTTAAGTGTTTTTTCTATTCAACCAGGGAAGGGGGTCTGAACAAAAACTCACACCTTGTCTTACCCAAATCAGGTCTCTGTCACCGCTTTTGGTGCCACAAAGGTCACTCTCTGCAGGTTTTTGTTCCTTCTTTGCAGTTAATGAGCCCCTCTTCCTCCCTCTCACCCCCGGAGGAACACAATTGATGACCCCCGCTGCAGTAGGAGCAGTAGGTGGAGTGCAGCGCAGAGAGCCTTGAGTTATAGAAGCAGTGTTTTCATCAGAGCTGAGTGTGGAAGTTTGGGGGGGCGCCGGAGCAAAGAGCTGCCAATTAAACAGAATCAAATACAGTTATTCTCTGTTCTCTTCATAGAGCCCTCATTACAGTGACTTTGTGGACGAGTTGACCGGGTATCAGACCAAGAACGTCCTCGCCGTCCCCATCATGAACGGCAAAGACATGGTGGCCGTCATGATGGCCGTCAACAAGCTGGACGGGCCGCGCTTCGTTGCAAAGGATGAAGAGGTAACATCTAATCCTGTCTGTCCTGGAAATTCACCCTCAGCTCACTCCATTTTATCGCTTCAGTCGCTTGGATAAAATTGACTTTCCAGCTTTGTACAGCACTTTTCAAAAAAACAGTGCTGCGGAACAAGAGCAGGAACAGAGTATCATGAGTTTTTCATTTACTTTGGTCGTGTTTCATGTCACGTCTTACACCTATCTGTGACCGGACAGTCATCCATCACAACTGAGCTCAGTCTGCCAAATAATTGTTTATGAGGTCTGTTATAAACATTCACATAAAATTGTATGACTTCGATGTAACTTCAGGGTCATTTTTGTCACATGATTTCGCAGCTAATTTGCTGTATGTTCCTGCTTCATCAGTGGCATTTTGGGTGCATCTTTATACAATCCCTGGTTTGCTTTGATTGTGAAGCTAATAACAAACAGTAAACTAGAAATTACTTGTTGGTTGCATTATATTCCCAGTTATTTTAATTATACACATTTATATTGTGCTTTAAGATCCAGATGTGAATATTTGAACAATCTTGCTCTTGACTGTTGTCACCCAGAAGTTTTGGAGAATATCTAAACTAAAAATTTAAGCTGAATTGTTTCTCAGTGCTACACAAAGCAACTCAGAGCATGTGCTGTTTTCTTCCAGACCTTAAACAAGTATCTCAACTTTGCCAACCTGATCCTGAGAGTTTTCCACCTGAGCTACCTGCACAACTGTGAGACCAGGAGGGGACAGGTGAGGCTGCACAGCTGCTCTGTTCTTTAGCACCTGAATCAGCTGTGCTCCTTTTTAAGACTGTACTTCAGTTTTCACACTGGAGCTGAGATTATCACACACGTGGACTTTTTCCCTCTTAGATCTGATGCTTTTTAGAGTCAGTGGGAACAGCTAGAAGGTGCATGGATCTGCTTTTTCACTCTACAAAGGAAGATGAAAATAAAGATGGAGTCATACAGTCGGCCAGCGTATTTGACGAGATGTCTTCATTCAGCTTGACTCTGAAACAAAAACACAGCTTGTTGGAGACAAGTAAGAGAAACATTTTGTATTGTATTTTAATCCATTTTGCAGGTTCTGCTGTGGTCGGCCAGCAAGGTGTTTGAGGAGCTGACAGACATCGAGAGGCAGTTCCACAAGGCCCTGTACACAGTCCGAGCTTTCCTCAACTGTGACCGCTACTCTGTGGGTCTGCTGGACATGACCAAGACCAAGGTGGGTTACTGCAGATTAACACAGAGTCAGGGATGAGCTGGAAAACAAACAGAACAATTAATCCACTGTTTATAGATCCTGTCTGTGCTGAGCTGTTGATTGTCAGCTTCCAAATGTACACTGCTTTGACCCTTGAATATCAGTTTAGGGAACAGGTCACCAGGAGTTTAATGTAAAAGAAGATTGGGGAGTAATGATCTACATTTAAGGCTTAATTTTGGTTTTAAGAAGCTCGACTGTAGCAACGGTGTTTGATTTCACGAAATCCTCGAACCTTGAGACTGAACAAAAAAAATGTGTATTTTACAATAAACCTCTACAAGCTTTAAACAGAGTGCATTTTTGTTACTTATGAATTATGCACTGCTGTGTTTGTACCACTCTCATCCCAGCTGAGTTTTGATGAGATCAGTTTCCGTCTTATCTCCTCCTCTTTTGGGAAGAGGTATTTTCAGAAACTCCTCTGGGGTTTTGTTTGTCTAATCTGCACGATTTTTCCCTCTCGCTCTGGCTCTTTTGCTTTAATCCCTTATGCCGACGAAAGAAACGCTACTTAAAACCGTCTTCTGATCGGCGCCGTACATTTCCTATGTATTCGTGATAACTAACATATTGTCATAAATACTACTTATTGGCTGTGGCTGTCACCTAATTACAAGCAGCTGCCAGTTGATTTCTAACACCTGCTATCTGAGAACAAACACATGTTGTCTGCCTGCACAGATGGTTGTCTGGTAACGACACTGGACTTCATGAATAAAGCACTTAAGAATAAACAAAACTAGTAGCTCAGCTTCGGTTTTGGAAACTCTGCACTTTGTGAAGACAGAGCAAAAATTATCACACACTCTTAAGAGGCTGCTGGCATTAGCATTGTGAGGCAGAGCGGTGGTGCTGTCCCTAAAATGCACAGTAAGTGCATCTAAATAATGAAAGAACAGAAGCAGCCATATCCCTCATGTTGTCCCTCTTTACATCTCTGTTTCTCTGTCTGTGTTTGTGTAGGAGTTCTTTGACCTCTGGCCAGTTCTGATGGGAGAAGTTCCACCATATGATGGGCCCAAAACTCCAGATGGCAGAGTGAGGAAATATTCACCACTGCTGTTACAACTACTACTATTACTGCTAGTGTTTACTGTTGTGCCACCATCAGTCAAATTGAATATTATTTATCCACGAGGAGGGAACTCAAAAACTTGGCTGAATTTCTATGAAATGTGCAGTGAGTATTTGTACTCCACAGAGGATGAGAGTTGTCATGCGATATTATGTGATACTCTGTGAGAGTTCTGTGGACCATTTAAAAAGACTGCACAGATTTTCAGTTTAAATATCTTCTCCACACAGTGAATGTTCTCTCTCTCTAATTGTGATGTTGTGTCTTCTCAAGGAAATTATCTTCTACAAACTGATTGACTACATCTTACACGGCAAAGAGGACATCAAAGTCATCCCGTAAGTCACGACACAGACCAAGTTTAAAGGTAGCCTGTGGGGTTTTTACCATTAGTTGCACTTTAAAGAAATTTATGAACTGTGCTCCCTGTTTTTGTTCCTGTGCACAAAAACAAGCATGTGGTGAACGCACATTCTGTCCACTCTTCCTCTGATTATATACATGGTGCCATAATGTGTGAAGAAACAAAACAATACACCAACAGAATAATCTCTTCCACCCTGAAAAAACCGAACATTATCTGTCTGTATGTTTTTCTCTTGCTCTTGTAAACAATAAGAACTACTGTCCAAACATTTCACTGCAGAATAATCTCTATAATTGTGCAAATTTAATTATGCATTATTTGATTTTAATGATAATACACAACATTTATTCACCCTGACAAAGTCACATTTATATTAACACTGAATAGGAAAGTAATTAATTTGTTTTCCTGTTGTTAAAGATGATTATTACAATAATTGAATTTCTGCTTTTAAATGTTGTGTTCGTCCTCAGGAGTCCTCCAGCAGATCACTGGGCCCTGATCAGCGGTTTGCCAACCTACGTAGCTGAGACTGGCCTGGTCAGTGTGTGTTCTGTTTAAGAGCTGCTGTCATCTTCCTTCATTGCTCTGAGCCTTTGAACAAATCTTACACAGTGTTGTACAATGAGCATGAAACTCTCTAATCCAGTTTGTGTCACAGAAACATTTTCACGCCGTGACAGAATAATGTGGCAGCATCGTGAGCTTCTCGCAGCATGTTTCTCACTTCATAACATTGCATTGATTTATCTTTGAAGAGCACAAAATCAAATATAAAAAATACAATAAAGTTCTTGTCAGAACTTGTCATGTGTTGGGTATCAAACTCAAACTCCACAGCCTTACTCCCACTGTTTGAAAGTCAAACTACCTCCACTGCTCAGGAACTGCTGAGAGATGTGAAATGTAAAATTCATAGCAGTTTGAAGTTGAGTTGCCTTCTGCTCAGTGTAAAGTTTGCATGTGTCATATCTGAGGGTTCCCTGTGGAGTTTTAGACTTGCTTGTGGAGCTGATATTCTATGACTTGGTCTCCAGCATACACAGACCCACCAATGGTTGCTCCACTCCACAGGTGGCACTAACACACTAGTGTATATTGTTTTGTTCCGGCTAAGACAGAGAAGAAGAAGAAGGTAGCTCCAGCCAAGCGGCAACCTCCGCCGCTGAAAAATGAAGCCAATGCGGAAGTGCAAAAAAGCTGCAGTTCCTCGAATAACCACTAGAGCAGGCTGCAGAAGGGAGTCAATTACATTTGAGCCCCATGTTAAAATGTCCGATTTTACGACAGGAAAAAAACATTTACAGCCTGGTTCAAAACATGGCTCTAGTCTCATAAGCTGTTTCTAGTCCATGACAACTCTGGGGGGGGGGGGGGGGGCGAATTTTTTTTATAAGGCGTTCTTTTTAAATATACAGCATACATCATTATGCACAATTCATAGCTGTCAATCTAAGTGGCGCCACTTTGATTGACAACTAGCCACTGACGGTCTAAAGGGCGTCACCCCGGCTAATTCTAGTCACTGAGTTTGGGAAAGAGATCGTCGTGGGGTTAGCCGGCTAGCAACGAAATTTAGCATTTAACCTAGCTGGTTAGCCGTAGCTAGTTTGATTATTTCGAATAAAGCCGCTTTTTTCAGCCAATAGCATTCATTCGACCCGCCTCAGCTCCGCCCTCGCTCCACCTCTTTGTCCATATTTGGAGTAACCGGAGGTAGGCTACCAAGATGGCTACGCACTACGATTTGCTTCATTTTTGCTCTTCAGAAACCTATGGATTACGTCACGGACACTACGTCCATATTTTATACAGTCTATGGCTCCAGCTAGTAAACATGTATGTAAACAATGCTTGATTTAAAATACTTGACAAATCAGCTTTGCCACTGTTTTATGAGGAAATGCAGTCGACACATTTCTTCATCTCAACGACCTGCATAATATGTTCTGGTGAGGAATCATGAGTGTAAACTAAGCATTCTGCAAAGCTTTATTTAGTAGAACGCTCCTGTTAAATGTCCATCAACACTTTGCTTCGTGAGCAGATTTAAGCTCTAGCAGCATATTTTATCATTCCCTTTCAGTCTTGTGGATGTCTAACTTTTCTGTCTGCCAGAAATATCATCTGAGCTCACTGCAACTTAATTCAGCCCTCAAAGGCCCAAAATCTGACAAAAGTATAATTAGATTTAAATTTAAGGCGTCTGCTTTTCATATTTACATTCTTCAGTTACAATGACTTAATGAAGGACTTAACTTTCAATTTTCAAGAACTGCTCGGCCGGCCCGGGGCCCAAACATGGAAGAATTCAAATTAGAATTCCTGACGAGCTAACTGCACGGGCGAGATATTAATGGACGTTACATGGCGAGATTGAGGATCATGAGATTGTTTTTAATATTCAGTTATATTCATATCTTTGTTACGGCTTCACCCGTTGTGAGCATAAATACGGCTTAGAGGCAGAAGCCTATAAAACCCAGCATTATTTAAATGATTGAATATGTTTTCAAAACCAGCGAGTGTGGCTGGATCCCACACGAAACTTGTAGCTCAGAACAGAATTCTCTTTCTCATTTCTCACTCTGTCTTTTTTACAACAACCTTTTTCCTGTGGCGGAGGAGTCCATGTAAAACCAGTGTCCTTTAAAATATCTTCATCTGTGAATATCTTCTTCGGGAGCTGCGGGTGGTCAGACGAGCAGAACACCATTAGGCCTTATTACACAGTTGTCAGTGTGCACACAGTTGTGGAAATGAAAAGTGCTCAGCCACACGCTGCTATGATGTATAATTGTAATTTCTGCAGCCGCTGTAATTAATCACAGTGTGCTTTCTCCCAAACCGCTGAGCCTGCCGTCGCTCATCCATCTATCCCGTCTGTCCTCCTCCTGTCCTGTCCTTTCATCGTCTTTGGCGTTTGCCATTTTTCAACTTCCGCATCATCTTTCCTCCCTCATCTTCTCATTTTCCTCCTCTTCTACATCATGTAAGAGGTGACTCCTTTTCATAAATTGAGGGGAAAAGACATGTCAGATTGACACTAATGGTTTCGGATGCGACACAAGGGGTTGTGGATGGATTCACCGTGAGCAATGAGACTTTGTCAACTCCTGAAAATGACATATGAAGTCCTTCAATCCATAAAGGCTGAAGGTGGAGTTTATTGTGTGAGAACAAAGATGTCCTCCTCTTCCTCTAATTTTATTTTTGGTTTTATATTTATGTCAATCTCACCTTTGTTTTCTCTTCTTTCCCCTTTTCAACAGATCTGCAACATAATGAATGCAGCTGAGGATGAGTTTTTTGAATTCCAGGTAAGATGGCCATGTTTTCTTTTTTTTTTCCATATAAGCACTGGTCCAAGTCAAGATGAGTTAGACAACAACATTCACTTCATCAAATCTCTTAAAAACACCTCAGACACTAAACTTGTTTCTCGTTTCTTTCCGGAGATGATTCCTGTTTGTTGACAGGATGCTTTTCTTTTTTTTTGTAAATTGTTAGTTTACCAATGAAATCAGGCTTCCTCTCTTATACAAATGACAGTGAGGAGTCAGACACTGTGACTGATAAGATCAGGTAAGAGAAGATAAAACAAACATCCCAATTATCAACTGTAAGATGAATAGTTGCAATATACAGTCACATGAATTTGGTTGAAGCTTTTGTCCAAAGTAAAGTAAAAATGATATCATCCACAACCAGTATCGCATTGTTTTGTTTCTTATGATTTGTTCTTATACATTTATTTATCCAGAATAATCCGTTCAGTGCCGCCCGGCCTCACGTCCATATCTTCATGTGCCTTAACAGCAGTTGTTGCTGTGAGATAAGAGAGCACGTCTGAGCATTATCTGTAATCCCAGTTTTTTTTGTCAAGTATTAGACGACATTAGCATTTTGCAGTCAGATTACAGTAATTACATTATGTGTGAGCCTTTACTCTTGAGTGATGTGAATAAAATCTGAACTGAGAGAATTTCTATTGAAATAATGTAATAAGAAAGTAACTTGGCTACATAATGAACTCTCATGTGCCATAAGAGACCAACCAAGAACAATTATCAGGAACGACTCCGCCGTATAGTCCAACTAAATAAAAGATATGTTCCTCATTCTATGCTCTCTTTAGTTTAAATTAGTTTCCTGAGGGCCATAAAGGGCCCATTGTATTTATCCTTATTACACTCTGCTTCTGTTACAGACAATGTCCCAGTTCATACATCGATCCTGCTTCTGCACCGCTGACAATTAGAGTCTGAATATTAACGTGAAAATCCACCTCAGCTCTTCCAGTTTGATCTCAGTCTCAGATTCTTTGAGTTATTTTGTGATGATGTGTTATGGGTCTTGTTACTTAAAATGCACACAATGGTGGTCTGTCTGCTCCTCTGACTGTCGAAGCCAGTCTGTTGCTGCAGACTAATTCTATACAGTCCTGTCTCCAGCTGTTAGCAGCTCCTCCTTCTCCTTTGTGTGTTGCATTGTGGGGGAATCGTGTGCATCAGCAGCACAGTCAAAGATTGGCCCTATGAGTCCACTTCTGTCACTTATCCAATGTCAACACTCTTATTTTTTATTCTTCTCTGTTGTTTTTTATTACCTTGTAATACGCTTTAAACTGCATTTGTATGAAATGCACTTGCTTTTAAGAGGAGATTTTAGACTCCAAGCTGCCTTGTTTGGACGTATTTCCATGATGAAGAAACATCTAACTTCTGTTTTTATTTTTCCATCTATTGTAGTTAATATCAGTTTTCATACTATTTTGTTGAGCTGCACCGTTTTCCAGTGAAAGACGATACATTTTTAGTTCTTTGTAGCTCTTGACAGCTCATCCAAGCAAATGTTTTTTTTTCTAAACTTTTCCACTCTGTGATGAAGCTAAAATGCAGCAGTTCACCAACCGGCCGCTTTAAAAAGTGAGACTTCAACAACTGCTGCTGCTGCTGGATGTTCAGATTTTTAGGGGCAGCGAGCAGGTGAATTATTGATTCTCTCACATTTTCCCCTGAATGTAGAAGGTCACAGCTCGTTTCTGTGGGGTTCCTGTTTCCTGCTGTTCATGATGAAAGAAGGAGGAAAAAGGGTTCTCATATCAGAGCCTTAAACATACTTCAGAATCGATGCAGATGAATCATGTTCTTATTTATAGTCATTGAAATCAACTCACAACTGTGTGTGTGTGTGTGTGTGTGTGTGTGTGTGTGTGTGTGTGTGTGTGTGTGTGTGTGTGAGCACAGAAAGAGCCTCTGGATGATTCCGGCTGGACCATTAAGAACGTCCTGTCTATGCCAATTGTCAACAAGAAAGAAGAGATAGTGGGTGTGGCCACGTTCTATAACAGGAAGGATGGGAAACCCTTTGATGAAATGGACGAAACACTGATGGAGGTACTGTGTGTGTGCGTGTGTGTGTGGCAGCTCTGAGTCATTGGTTTATAAATACACTCAGGCCATTCAGAGTGTCTGCATTATTTATCATTGGGCCTGGAGGCTTTTTACTGAAGTTTCTTTATCTGCCTCGCTGCTCAGAATTCAGTCAGAATACACAACGTGACAGTTTGATCCTCGTCTCTTACTTGAACTCAGAGTAGTTTTAGGAACAATTTTCCTTTTTATGTTTGAAGATGAATTTGCTTTTTGCTAATTGCTGTGCCTCGAAAGTGATTTGACCAGAAGCCACTTCAGAAAGCTGTTAGATTGGATGTTCTGACAGAGAGAGTGTGATGTTTGCCAAACAGATGCTGGTGGAAAGTAGTTAAGTACATTATTCAAGTACAATTTTAAGACACCTGTACTTTATTTGATTACTATTACTAGTACTATTTTACATACAAATCACACAATCAATATATAAATCATAATGAATTGTTCTAGATTTAATACCCAACAGGATGTAAAGGAGTAAAAGTTAATGTTGCAATGTTAAGATGCAGCTTACATGTTAATGCACCAATATTGAATTTTAAAAACCAAGTACTCTTACTTATGTTGCATTAAGTACATTTTTCTGATAAGGCTGTAAATTTATTAAAATTTGAATACGGGAATTAAAAAAGGATCTGAACTTGTTTCACCACTGAGAGGAAATGATACATTGATGCTTTTTCAATTAAAGACTTTGCCTTTATTTAATGTTTTTTTTATGTACCTGACACCAGTAATAAACTATTTCCTCTCTCCCTCTCACTCACACACACCTACCTGTGTCCAGTCTCTCACCCAGTTCCTGGGCTGGTCGATGCTGAACCCCGACACCTACGACAAGATGAACAAGCTGGAGAACAGGAAGGACATCTTCCAGGACATGGTGATGTACCACGTCAAGTGTCGCAAGGATGAAATCCAGAACGTTCTGGTTAGTAAATATATGTAGAAAAGAGAAGCCTGGTTCTTTACCAGATCAACTACTGCAAAGAGAAATATCTCACCAAAATGTTTTTTAAAGCTGACATGAGGACAGACTTTTGGATTTAAGCTTCCACACGATGTTCTCAAAGGGATATTGTTTTTTGCCACCTGAAAGTAGTTTTGGTAGGTTGATAAAACCATTAAGACCAACATACATTATAACTTAGCTAAGAGTCAGAGTAATTATTTTATTCTTTTCTTTACATGGAGTTTACTAAGAATATGTCAAAATACGTAGAATAACAACAGCACATCTAGTGTCCCATAAGAACTAAATGAAACTGTTCATGCAAAACAAGCCTGTAATGGGGAGTGGAAAGAAAAATTTAATGTATGAAACTGTGATAGTGATTTGTAGCATTCACACTTTAATTACTGTCTGTAAATCTGATGTTCATCTTTGATTGATTAAAATTTCAGCAAAGTAACATCACTCAAGGATAATTTTAATAGTCTTGTTTTAATGCTGAATCTAAGGGCCATAAGGTTTTATTGAAATTCAATTAAAACCACATTCCTCCAAGGATGAGCTGAAGGATGCGTTTTTAAGTAAACAGAGAAAGAAACAGATTGAAGACAGAGCACACTATGTTCACAGCAAATGGAATCCCCGACCCTGCAGAGTTAGGACCTTGCTTTATCTTTAGATATTTGTGGTAGACAGATCAAAACCAGTCAGTTTGAGACCAGTCTGTAGATTTGGATGATATGAACAGGAGGGTGGGCATCGTTTATAAACTGAAATAAGCTGTCAGATCTTCTATGAGGTGATTTGTCAGCAGACAGACAGAGAGAGAGAGAGAGAAAGAGAACAAAAGCAGAGAGATGACCCGGTTTGACCTCAGATCAGGAGTCGGTTGATTGATGCTGAACCGTTTCATCCAAGGTGAGCGTTGATGATGTGTGTTTCCCCAGAACACCAGGGAGAGATGGGGGAAGGAACCCGACGAGTGCGAGGAGGAGGAGCTCGAAGAGATTCTGGTAAACAACAAGAAGAAGAAACATCCGGCTTATGTTTCAGCAAATTCCACAAAATGAACAAAATCTGTGTACAAAAAGATAAACGTATTTCCAGGACAGTCAGGAAAGAAACAGGTGGGAGTGTGCAATTAGTGATGAAGAACAAACCAAACCACCACTATAGCATCATATTGAGTCCAAACATCTGACCTATCTAACTCCTAGATTTCTTACTGATTTTGCTATGGGACAGTTCTGTGCTTTGAAAACATGTGACCACGATGTGAACTGATATATTTCTGTTCATCTCTGTCCACAGTCAGAGGTCTTGCCAAGCTCTAAGAAATCAGAGATCTTGGAGTTTCACTTCTACGACTACGAACACAGTGAACTGGAGCTTGTGAAATGCGGCATCAAGATGTACTACGAACTGAAGGTGGTGGACAAGTTCCACATTCCCAGAGAGGTGGGTGTGTGGTTGGTTGAATGAAGAATGTCAGACCTTGCTAGAATCATGAAGTTGGAAGCTGCTGTAATATGTTTTGCAACTGAAACAGTAGATTTAAACCAACTTTTATAGCACAGTTAGCAGTTAGCATTCTGGGCTAACTCAACAGTTCTGTGTATGTTGCTGTGTCATCATCTAAAACAGAAATTTGTAGATATTCATCAGAGCTTTGTATTAGTGCTTGTTTCTGTTCCAGTTTTTAAAGTAGACACCTGTGTGTGTTCTCAGGCCCTGGTGAGGTTCATATACTCTCTCAGTAAAGGCTACAGGAGGATCACCTACCACAACTGGAGGCACGGATTCAATGTGGGACAGACCATGTTCACCCTGCTGATGGTCAGACGCACAGATCAACACCCTCTCCCTCTCTCTCTTTTCCATCTTCCTCCTCTCTCTCCTCATCAATCCCTCACCTCCTGCTCTCTATCTTTTCTTCCTCCTCTCTCCAGTAAACCTCTCCTCCTCCTCTTCATCTCTCCTCATCTTTCATCCTTCCCGTTCCTCCTCCTCCTCCTCTCTTTGATTCAGAGTAATAACCTCTCTCTCTCCTCTTTCATTGCTTGTTTTTCTTTACTCTATGTGTGATCGTGCTTGTCGGTGTGTACACTGTAGACAGTGTGTATGTTTGTGTGTAAATGGGAGAGATAATGAAGTGTGTCTGTAAATGAGAGGGAGTCATTGTTGCCTCAACTGGTCATTAATAAGAAAACCAGTGAGTGTCACTGTTGTTTATATCCTGTACAAACAGCCTCTACTGGGAGAGCCGGTGTGTGTGCTGCCATAACATGAACATATGATATTTGTGTATATAACTCAGTGAATCGTGAATCGATGTGTGTGTGTGTGTTTGTGCTCTTAGACAGGTGATCTGAAGCGTTACTACACAGACCTGGAGTGTATGGCCATGGTGACCGCTGGGCTCTGCCACGATATCGACCACAGAGGAACCAACAACCTCTACCAGATGAAGTAAGAGCTGCAGGAGGAGGAGAGGGGGGAGGGGGGAGGAGCCGGGCCGGGGGGGGATCACATGTCGTGGTGACAGATTTGATGCCTACACAGCTCAGGGGGCGTCTGGCCGGAGCTTATCTGTCTGTTAAATGATTGAAACCTAAATTTTATTGGTATTTTTGAAAAGTTTCTTTTAAAGTAGATTCTGACTTACTGACCTTTAGAGGTAACAGGTAATTTGAGTAAACCTGACTGACTCTGCTTGACTTTACATCAATTTTTCAGTCATATACATATATATATATATATTATTGCCATTATTTTCTTATTAATATTTATTCATTGCTGTGGTTGATTCTGTAAAACTGCATTCATTTAGCTTCTAGGTTCAATCTTCAACCTGTTTTTAAAGAACAATAACCTGTTGGGATTGATCAAAATGCAAATATAAGAATCAGACTGAGAAGGCTTCAGGGTCCGAAAACTGAGAACATAAAGACTGCTGAGGCAAGTTGAGTAACAGGTTGAGTTGACAGCGCCTACACATTACATATATATATACATATATATATACATATATATATATATCACAACTGATTTCTCAGTTTCTCAGACACGTTGTCGTCTAAAAGGACTTGAACCTGTAGCCTGTCCAAATTTAACTATGGACCAAATACAAACTGAGGTAAAAGACATGTCAGTTGTGAAGAAACTTCCTAAATCAAAGACGACAGCAAATAGACATTAACATTATGATACATTACAAATCTGCTTTTATTTATGACTCCCTGTCAACATGACCCAGTTCCTCTCTCTCATTTTTGAAATCGGACGGTTTGGTTTTTCTGAGACGTTTAATCGACATAGAGTGACAGCAGCCACTCCTCCCGTGTACCGACGAGCTGAGCTCAGCTCTTTAGGTGAAGGTAGCATCACACACGGACGACATCAATGAGCTGATATTGACCAGAAACACCTCCAGCTGCTCTGCTCCACCTGCTGATGGATGAGCTAATGAGAGCCGCCATTAGCCGCAGACACAGCAGGCCAGGCCCACCCTGGGTTTAACATGCATGATTTATCACAGTGTAACCTCCCAATGTGTGTGTGTGTGTGTGTGTGTGTGTGTGTGTGTGTGTGTGTGTGTGTGTGTGTGTGTTTCCAGGTCTGGTAATCCTCTGGCGAAGCTTCACGGCTCCTCCATCTTGGAAAGGCACCATCTGGAGTTTGGCAAGACGCTGCTGAGAGATGATGTATGCTGCAGTATACACACATACACACGTACAGGGGTGGACACATTAGCACCTGAACACCTGTAGAAAGTGAAGTAATGAAATACAACAAGCTGAAGCCCCGCCCCTCTCTTCGCTCGCCTCTCATCAACCAACTTATGTTACTCAAAAACAAATTATGATGAAAAATTAAATGAGATGAGATGCTGATTTCCCTGCTGTTGGAGCAACACTTTGACTTTCTCTCATGTTTCAGGCGTTAAACATTTACCAGAATCTGAACCGCCGTCAGCACGACCTCGTCATCCACCTCATGGACATCGCCATCATCGCCACTGACCTGGCTCTCTACTTCAAGTCAGTACGACAGCCTGCAATTACATGGACACAGCAAACAAACTGTGTTCAATGCTATTTATCAATTCAGGCATTTAATTGTTGGATGGTGCATTTAGTAGTGATTTCATATTGTTCAGTGTCAGTTTTTAGCATAATTTTAATAAAAATGGGAACAATTATTTCTCAAATTGATGTTGAAAAGGCAACAATTATTTGACTATAATTGACCACAGAGACACACCTTTTACTCTTTATGTACCACAACAGATAAGTCTCTAAAATAAGTCATTGTCCTGAAGCTGTTTTTGGAGTTTGTCCCTCCAAATTAATGCTGACAAAATGAGCAACATCAAGTGAAGAATGCATAGACATGTGTGGGAGACTGCATCACTAATGCCTTGAACAGAACATGCAGATTAAGACAGATCAGATCTGTTGGAGCCCTGTTTTGTTCCTGTGCAGGAAGAGGGCCATGTTCCAGAAGATTGTGGACCAGTCCAAGACCTACGAGGACTGGAACGAGTGGACCAAGTACATGATGCTGGAGACCACACGCAAAGAGATCGTCATGTAGGTGCAAACACACACACACAAATGTATCACCCTATATTAGGGCTATATGTCTATATTATGGCTAAATAACATTAGACTAGAGTGGTGTGGTGTTTAGCGTGGGTGTCCTAACATGGCTACCATGAAGGTTTACCTGTACTGGGTACCACAGCTGGCATTGAATTAAGCCAACAATAACCAAACCAAAACCAAACAAGCCAACCAAGAAAAATAGCTGAAATTAAGCCGACTTAATTATCTTAATCGTTCTCTAATTAGGGCCCGAGCACACTAAGTGTGAAGGCCCTCTTGTAACCCTTAGGATTTTTTTTTTTTTTTTGTATTATTATTCTCGCCCCACTTTAAACCCAAATTGCGCCCCCTCAGCTCGAGATAAACGCGACCGCACCTAGCCAAAGTCGTCAGTCCCGCCGAAAAATTTATGAATCCAGTGTTTGCGAGAGAATACGCCCTCCATAGCGGCCCCTAGGGGCCCGAAACTGAAACAGCACTTAGTTTGAGCTACGGGCCCGAAAATTGACGTGCAGAACAAGCGTTGCAAGCCCTACGAAAAAGTCTCAGGGGACCAGCGTCAATTCCGAACAGGAAGTTCGTAAATTAGCGCTGAACGTCGCGTTTTAGCGATTTCGCGCTACGTATTTGAACAAACTCGTCCTAGGGTTTAAATCGGATCAGCTCCAAATTCGGAGGGTGTGTAGGACACGAGTTGAGGATGAAAAGTTATTGAAAGAATTCGCGTAGCACAAAGGGGGGCGTGGCGGCGAGGGCCCGAACATCGCCGCTTGCGGCTTTAATTTTTCTTTGTTATTAAACTGAATTACTTTCAGCTGAAATGCATCACTGTATTATCTCCATCCACCTTCATTGTCTCACACTGCAGGTAACAACAGAGACAAAAACATACAGATTTCAGTCCTGTGTTTTGTTTCTAGGGCCATGATGATGACCGCGTGTGACCTGTCTGCCATCGCCAAACCGTGGGAGGTTCAGAGCAAGGTACTCACCTGCGTGATCCCTGTGCAGGGCCCTTTTCATACTTCACAGTAGTAGCTGTAGAGTGGCACTCCAGCCTCGCTAACATCCAGCCGTTCACAGTAATAAGACACACACTCAAACACGGGCTCCAGGAGAGGCTCAGTGAGAGGGGAACCAATGATAAAGTAGGCAGAGAATGACATTTTGTCAGCGCTGCCATTTCTCTTAGCAGCGTTCAGCAGTGACTCCTGACGGCCTCATGCATCAAAAGCAACTTGGTGCTTTTCATTTCCCTCATCACCGCCTGGCAGGCTCAGCATTTTATTCCAGTTAACTATGTAATATACACATTGCCGTCGAGCCTGCACACACAGGCATATCAATATGAACAGTGAGCTGCTGCCGGAGGGCAATTCTTTACTTTTATTTGTCTGCGTTTGACTGGAAACATATTCTCTTTTTCACAAACGCCTGCTTCACATTCTCATACTCAGACACAAAAGCTGGAGACTCATAGCAATTTCATCAGCATAGAATAAAAATAAATGCAGCAACGGTGATTTAAAGCTCTGCTGGTTCAGTGGAATGTTTGATGCAACATCTGTTGACAGACTGTTAGGCTTCTTGGACAGCAGTTGGTTGGTCGAGACCACTCCCAAATAAATCTGAATAGTTTGGAGATAATTCACAGAATAAACAAGTGAAGTGAGATTTTTTTTTTCTGCACACGTTTATTTGTGTGTGTGTGTGTGTGTGTGTTGGTGGATACTTTTATCTCCTCTGGCTTGAACTTGTCCCAACCATAGACTGTATAAAATATGGACGTAGTGTCCGTGACGTCACCCATAGGTTTCTGAAGAGCAAAAATGAAGCAAATCGTAGTGCGTAGCCATCTTGGTAGCCTACCTCCGGTTACTCCAAATATGGACAAAGAGGTGGAGCGAGGGCGGAGCTGAGGCGGGTCGAATGAACGCTATTGGCTGAAAAAAGCCGTTTTATTCAAAATAATAAAACTAGCTACGGCTAACCGGCTAGGTTAAATGCTAAATATCGTTGCTAGCCGGCTAACCCCACGACGATCTCTTTCCCAAACTCAGTGACTAGAATTAGCCGGGGTGACGCCCTTTAGACCGTCAGTGGCTAGTTGTCAATCAAAGTGGCGGCACTTAGATTGACAGCTATGAATTGTGCATAATGATGTATGCTGTATATTTTAAATGAACGCCTTATAAAAAAATTCGCCCCCCCCCAGAGTTGTCATGGAGTAGAAAAACAGCTTATGAGACTAGAGCCATGTTTTGAACCAGGCTGTAAATGTTTTTTTCTGCCATAAAATCTGACATTTTAACATGGGGCTCAAATGTAATTGACTCCCTTCTGCGGCCTGCTCTAGCGGTTATTCGAGGAACTGCAGCCTTTTTGCACTTCCGCATTGGCTTCATTTTTCAGCGCCGGAGGTCGCCGCTTGGTCCCAACATTTAGACCTTTAATCAACCTTTAATGAGGTGCCAATGTTTTTTTTTTTTCTTCTAGGCTCATTCACTCCCTCTCACTTATTTCACAGAACAGAAAATAACAACTTTGTCTGTTGCTGTGAACGAGGAGCTAATACGACGTCTGAGCAGAGTCACATCTCAGCTCCAAACTCCAGCCATGCTTGACTTGTCCTTTATTCCTGAGAGCGAGGCTGTGTGTGACTTTGTGACTCGAGATGAAGCCAATTTGAACTAATATGCAATTTGTTCAGATTCATTTTATTATAAGATAAGAAAAGAAGTTTGAAATGACTTCTGAAGAGAGCTGTTACTCCCTCTGCATTGCACAACTGCTGCCAATTAGAAAGGTCCACTTTTTAGGTTTTGGCAGATTTTTTTTTTTTTCCCTTTCTAGTTTGATTTCACCTTTGTCTGCACCTGGTGAGTCAGCCCTCCATCCCACACACACTGTCAGGGCTTCTATCCACAGCAGCGGCCGCCCTCCTGTGAATTGTGCTCCAAAAGTAGTTTGATGACTAACTCTTCTCTTTTGAAGGTGAATTCCACCCTGAATACAGTGAAAACACATCGTAGCTGTCGTGTGAAGCCTCCAAACTCTAGTTTTGCTGGTTATCGTGTTCACAGACCTGCAGACTTTAATTTAACCAGTGTGAATCTCTGTTGACATGAAACGAGTCTCCATTGTGCTGTAGCTCTGCTTTGTGATTTAAGTTGATAAGATGGTCAGATTCTTACATAAAAATCTTATGAAGCTCAGATAAATCCGCTCAGATTTTTATTGATGATAGACAGCCCTCTCGAAGATGTTACGGAGAGACAAAAGCTCGAGCTGCTTCGTTCTCGAGAAGATTTTCAGCTGACGTTTTTATGGCTGATATTTTATTTTTCACTCGGTTCTGCTTCCTACGCACACACAGTGTCTGTCTACAGGCTGCACCAGCCTCGTGGCAATTGTTCCCCCAAAACTGGCTCGATGACTAACTCTTTCTAAAATGAGGTTTCTACCCTGAATGCAGGATTCACATATGATTCATCAGATCTCACGTTGCACCATTTTAGGTTTTTGAAGGCAGCCAAAACCAGACTCTCATGTGCTGTGAATAAGATTCTCATTTATTAGACGGCTTTATAGCACGATTTTAAAGACATGAACAGGAAGATGTCCTGCTCGATCAAATAGAAATACATGACAACCTGCGACAGAATAATTGGTTCTAAAATCATTTGTCTTAATTTGTCAGTTGAGGGGAAACAGTTTTGATAATTGAGCAATCATAAAAGAACTTTCTCTGGTTCCAGCTGCTCAGATATGACAACTTACTTTTCTCTTATGTCACTCATATATATGTACAACTTAAAGATGAGACCTTGTGATGTTTCAGCCTTACAAATACAGATGCAACATATTGTTAGTGTCATCTGAAAAACCCAGATTCTGAAATTATCACCTTTTCAAAAATATTAAAAACAAGTCAAGCAGCCAATCAGAAGACTCGAACCCACAGAGGAATATGGACTCATCGAGATCTCATTGTTTTTTGTGATTGACCCTCTAGGTGGCGCTGTCTGTGGCTGCAGAGTTCTGGGAGCAGGGAGACCTGGAGAGGACAGTCCTGGAGCAACAACCCATTGTAAGGACACAGAGCGCGTGATGCTTGAGAGAGAGAGAACAAAGGTTTAGAGGATGGATGGAGGCAACATCCGTCCTGTTCACATCCCCTGAGGCAAAAACACTGAACCACCTCCAGCTCCAACGCTGCTCTGCTTCTATTTATAGTCGATCTTTGACCTCAAACAAGAGGATTTCACTTTGAGAATCAATAAATCATGGCATAATAATTATTTCTAGTAATTATTACCAGATGTTTTATGGCAGGACGTCGGAATAAATGTTTGTTAAAGCGTTTGTTTGCCAAAAGTATGAGGCTGATTTTTCTTATAAATCTGTTCCTGTCACCTGTGATATGATAAATGGATGTGATGTCACAAGCCACAGCTCTATTGAAGGAATATTAAATGTTGAAATATTTTTTTTTTTTATTGCTGTGACAGAAAATAATGTTTAATTTTGGTATCAAAAAGGGCAAAATACTCCATCAAAATATCATCAGCTTTTAAAACATCTGCAGAGTCTTGATACTGGCTCATTGAAGCCTTTATGATTAGAGCAAACTTTCATGTTGTTTTCATTACTAATCTGAACAAACATGAATATAATATAGTTTAACTAGTTCATTATGCAAATTTACTCCTACAATTTGCAAAAAGCTGTTAAATGTGTCATCAGTCTTTTCAATTCATTTTGGATTGTGAAATGTTATTTTGTGTTCTTGGATTTTTCTGTGTAATTTGTTTTTCATAGCTTTCCAGTTTTTGTTTTTTTCAAATCACTTTGTGCCAGTAAGCTAAAGTTTGAGAGGAGGAGGAGGAGAAAGGAGATTTGGTGGGTGGACAGGAATCATGGGAATTAAGGCAGGACAAGGCTCTCCTTGGGGCTTCAATTTAGGATGGAGAGCGGGAAGGACACGAGGAGAGAGAGAAGGAGAACAAGAGACAGAGACGCAGTTGGAAGACAAAATGAAAAGACAGATTTAGTTCCCTGTGGCGGCGGTGTTGAGCGATGTACAGGCCATTATGTGGAGCAGTGATACAGAAAGAGCGGGCACTGTGGCCCTAACCCAGCCGACCGTTCCCTCCCCTGGCGCTCTCTCTCCTCCACTCGGCCTCGCCGTCTCTCTCTCTCTCTCCTCGCTCCGTTTCATTCCCTCGCGTTCTTGAGACACTTGAAGTGCGAGAAGCACCATCCCACACTCTCTCACCTCGCACTGCTCTGAATTTAATAGCCTCCGTGTCAGCAGGGAAAACTTTTCATTTTGATCAGTTTGTATTTTCCCAGCAGTCAATTTTGTGACTCACTGTGGTCTGACAAGAAGAAAAAAGACTTTTGCAGAGGCTGCGACTCTTGAACAGTTTCGTCAGGGAATGTAGGTGGGCAATTTTGCCAGCAATTATACTCAGCGTGAACTTTCTCTGACAGCTTTTTACAGTCCGGTGTGCTGCCAGGTACGCTGGCTACATCCTGGATGAGGCTGCTAATGTGCATCCACAGTCTAACTTCTCATGTTTATTCATACTTTATTTACTCTCTGAAAGGACACACAGCTCCACGGTTTCAGCTTCTGATTGGATGTGTTAACATTTGAGTTTCTTCATACAAGCTGGAATCTACAGTTTCTTCATTGTGATCGTGCTGTAGCAGATGACACATATCCCAAAGATGTGTCAGTATTTACAGCAGAACTTTTGGGTTGGTTCACAGTATATTGCGCAGGTGTTGGCGTCCGCTCCCTGCGTACACTTAACACATTCTACAGTACGTCGTAGAAGCCAAGCTTTGTAACTGATAAATCCAGAAAAAGTGTTTTGGCTGAACAAGGGGTGTGTGTGCTACAGAAAATGACTGATGGGTGTGTGTTTCTGTCTGTGTGTGTTTCTGTCTGTGTGTGTGTGTGAAATGTTTTATACACTCCGTTGAAGCTGTGATGGCTTGATGTGTTTTTAATTCAATAATACTTTTGCAGCACATTAAATCAAAATAGACCCCGTGGTGTTATCGCTACAGTATTTAATCCCAGATAAAGAGGTTAAAATGCTGAGCCGTGTGGTCGATGATCAGTCCAGTTTATATGAAAGTTTGAAGTTCTTTTCTCTCTCTCTTTCAGCCAATGATGGACAGAAATAAAGCAGATGATCTGCCGAAGCTGCAGTGTGGTTTCATCGACTTCGTTTGCGCTTTTGTGTACAAGGTCAGACAAACACACAGAAACATTCACTGCTGATTCCCTTAAACCAGGGGTGCTCACACTTTTTCAGCATGCGAGCTACTTATAAAATGACCACGTCAAAATGATCTACCCACTACAAAAATGCTATATATATATATATATATAGGCAGAAGTACAGTTTATGGTTATAAATATAGTTCATATATTAAAATGTGTTAAGAAAATTCATAATTCAATAATATAAGTACAGAGTAGTTTAATAATTCATAATTTCATTTATACCATTATATAATGGTTAAAAAGGCTAAAAGCCTATGGGAATTCATGTTTAATGCTATGTGATTTTGTATATGTTGTTAAAAGGTGTACTTCCCCTTTAAGAGCGCTGAGAGCCGCTAGATTTCCTTGTTTACATTCAGTCGTCAGTCAGTGCTTGAGAGCTGGAGAGCGAACGGTTTTCTTACCTCTCTTCTATTAGCATTTAGTTGAAACAAGTGTGTTAGCCAGCTATTTTCTTTGTATTTTCGTGGAAATAAACCTTGAGATTGTTTATAGTTTTTCTTAACAAACGGCTTAAAATTGGAGGTAGCTCGCCGACTAGCTTGTTAGTTTTGCTGCACTTAGCGCCGTAGTTTGCGCATGCGCGGTGACCTAAAATGGTAGGTAGGTAGGTAGATAGATACTTTATTCGTCCCCATGGGGAAATTCGCATGTATCCAGCATACTTCGTTTGAAAAAAAAAATGCAGTTTAAGGTTAAAAGGCAAAGTACTTCTACTGACGAGCAATTTTAAAAAACACACAGTAGAATTAAAAAAAAAAAAAAAACTTCAGAATGTCAGAAAAATTCAGTTGTCATCTGACTGGCTGCCCTGTATATCAATCAAGTGACGGGGTGGCTGATAGCCTGACGTCTATTTTTTTTTATATCATGCAATCTACCAATACTACCTTTGCGATCGACTGGTAAATCGCGATTGACGTATTGAGCACCCCTGCCTTAGACCTACTAAACATGCAGCTCTGACACCTGTTGAGTGTGATCTTAAGGCCACATCTTCAGGGTGTCTGTCTTATATCTGGGAATTGATGGCCTTTTAGCTTAGTATCGACTTCATGGAGTAACTTATTTTCAGTTTGCCTCCTGTGTACAACTGGATTACACTAAGTGACTTTGTTCACACTCATTCGTTCGTGTTAGAGTTATATGATTTAATAACTGTTAACGGTTCGGATCTAACAAGGCAGCATTGATTTGATGTGATTAGATTTGCGTTGACTCGTCCTCCTCTGCCGCTCCCCAGGAGTTCAGCCGCTTCCATGTGCAGATCACCCCCATGCTGGATCGCCTGCTGAACAACAGGAAGGAGTGGAACGCGCTGAAGGAGGTGCACGAGGCCAAACTGGCCGCCCTGGAGGAGGCCAAGAAAGCCAAGGAGGAGGACGCTCAGAAGGCTGCGGCGGCCAAACAAGGTAGGAAGCTGTCAGACATGTGGACACGCAGACAATGCATCCACTTCTCCATTTCATGTGGGATGTAAATGCCTCTGAGCCTAAACAGTCCATGTGCCAATCTTCAGGTACATTTCTGCTAAAGCTGCTGCTCGATGTTTCTACAAATAAACACAGACACATAAATACTTTTTTTCACTTAAAATGACAGAAACAATTAACTTTTTCTGTTTTTCTTTTTCTCTTCCTTCCTTCCTTCCTTCCTTCCTCCTGCAGCGAGTGCAGCCCAGTCGCAGTCAAAGACTTGTATTCTCAGCTAAAGAAGATTGATTGCTACATGGTTGTGATTCAGATCTTCCTTTTTTTGCGTCATTTTCGAGATCACACCTGAAAATCCACTTTTCAGAGAACACGTCTCTCGCTCTGTATTTACTGATATTTGTCTCCTCTGCTGTTTTTTCCTGTACTGCTTTCCTTCTGCACTGTTTCTTTCTGCCTCTTGTTATTGAATTACTCATTAGATGTTCTTGGCTTGATGATGTGTTCAGGTGTTTGTGGGAAACTCTGACGTGCAACATTTGAGAATTACCTGTCGAAAAGCATGTTATCAGAAAATCAAACCTGGAAGAGCAACAGTAATGAAACATTGACTTTGTCAAAACTTGGAGGCTTCTTGCTCAGATGGCAACTTAAGTGTTGAATGTCAGCTAAGTCTTTTCAATACAGTAACAAGAGTTTCCAACCTATTCACTATTAACACATCAGCATGCAAGTCTCTTGAAACTGACTATAATTCTGTACTGACATTAACTGAAACCAGCAGCAGACACTTATGCTATAGAAAGTTTTACAAACTAATGAGCTAAATCATGCAAACCAATCTGTTCTGTGATGATGGCTGGTTTATCTACTGATGGAATCTACAACCAACTTTAATCCATATTTTCAACACATTTTTAGTCTACTTTAGTTTATAGTGTGTTATCGGAGTCATTTTGGATTTTTGGCTCAGGTCTTGTGACACTAGCTGTGTCATGTGTAAATGCTGTCCAGTGGTCAGAATTTGTAACTTTGTAATGCAGATGAACATGAAAAGAAACTCTTTGCTTGTGGAATAGTCATACTCTGCAGATATCCTCCTATTGTTCCGTCATTGGTTACTGACAGATTGTTTCTGCTCTACTCTGCTGGTTTTACTGTATACTGTATATTAATGTTACAAGCTAATCAATGTATTCAAACTTGTCTTTCTGTGGATTAATTTCTCTGGGAAAAGTGAAATTGCTTTAAGTCATTTTGCTGAGATTAGTAAAGATGTATCGCTGTTTTCCAATTGAAGTATTTTTGGTGTCTTGTGTGTAGTAGTTTAGTTGTTACCTGTGTAGTGTAGTGTAATATTACTGTAGTGTCAGTGTGTTGCTTCTGCAGAGTGTGCTGTTACATGTCGATGATGCTTTTGAATCACTTTATTGTCTTGGTATACTGTGTTAATTGGAGGCCTGCAAACCTCGCTACTTACTTTGAATAATGCACCAGACGAGCTTGTACTGTTGTGTGTACAAGAAGTATCTAAATGTCCTCAGTGTGTGAATGTCCAATGCATCCACATCCATTTCTAAGTAGTTCATTCTGTTCATTTCAGCTTCAGATTCTCATGTCTGCATCTTTACTGTATGATGGAAGTGTTTCCACGTCGACAGCAGATTTAAACGCTCTTCTCTCAGCATTTCATTTCTAAGACACAGACTCCTCAGTCTTTCTCTGCATGTTTGTTGAACTCTGGCTGCACTTTCATTTAATTCCCAAGAGAATCTTTTTGGAAAAGTTTTGCACACTTTTCAAGCATGAGGATTTACGACCCAGTGAGCTTTAGACTGACAGCGGTGTTCAGGAGCTGGCCTGTGTTGTGCCAACGTGTATTCCCCTAAAAATAGGTGATGGCACGTCTTTGCATGAATTTCAGGCCAGAGCACAGAAATAACACAATTCTGAACCTTCTTATCCCAAAACACTGATATTTATTGATTCTACAAGAAGGTTGTCAGGCTTTAAAATGTCTTACACCTTATTTATTTAGTGCTTTCTCCCAGTGAATGCGTTTGAACTGATTTAAAAAGATCTAAGTTTAATTCTGTTGTATCAGGTTTTCAGACATCTAGGTTACATCTAACAATAGTTGTGACAGTATTGTAATTACATCTCAACATGTTCTGCAGTTCAGACCTGTGTCATGCTGATGTTGTAACCTGCACCTCTGCAAATCTTTCTCACCACATTTAGCTCAGTTTAGATCTGAATGCTTTTGACCTGCAAATGACCAAATCCCTGTTTACTGGAAAGAATTCTAGGGAAAACAAATCCTGGCCTCATTCACAGCTTTAGCCACAGCACAAGATTTTTATGGTGAAAAGAAGTTAAATTTGAAACCAAACATGGAGAAAGGATTTGTCACAGCTTTGGAAACTCTTTAGAACTGAAATCAGAGACACATGCTCCGTTTTTTTTAATTCACAAGACAGATGCATGTAGCAGCTGTGAAAAAGTACAGTAAGTTTTTGTGGGAAACATGTTTTCACTCTTCAATATGTCAGTACTGGAAACAGACTGCGTGAGTGTAAGTAGATATTTGTGTGGAGGACAGAGAAACGTCTGCAGCGCTAACGCAGGACTGCTGCAGGAAACATCCACAAAACACAACTTATACAACAGCTCACAGGATATAAATATCTGCCAGCTGCGCTATCCATTTACATGCGTTAATGTTTGTACACAATAGTTAATTTCCCCACCTAGTGCCATACATAATACTGTTACAAAACACAACATGACGCCAGAGTGGGATTATGAAAACCGATCGCCACTGGAGCCACAACAGGGGGCAGGACAGGAGCTAAATTCATCCTCGCCTATCGCTCACTCCCTCACACACTGTAGTAATGTAATAATAGCATGGATACATAAGCTAAGTGTGTCGTCACTGGAGTATGACGTAAGTCCCCATGACGTAAGGGCGAGCTGGGAGCTCAAAGGATTGCCGTATATGGTTGGGATGATCAGCAGAGCTTGCAAAGCTTGGCTCTGACGCAGGGATAACCCGTGACTGCAGAGAGAGAGAGAGAGAGGGAGAGAGAGAGCAGCAGCTGCAGTACAACCAGCGAGCCTGCAGGAAGAAGGCAGCGTTAGCCTCATTCCAGCAGCGATCGGGGGCAGTCGTGACTGCAGAGCTGCCAGCCTGCAAGCCACAGCCGACAGAGCCATGCAGGACTATTTATAGGACGGCCATGCATGGGTCGCCTGCAGTTTCCAAGCAGAGGAAGTCACTTGACTAGTTTCTTGCCCTGACAATGCATTCATCAGCATTTTATGACGCACACGTCTATGCATTGTGTGCTTTAGCCGATGATTTGACCACAAAAGAATGACCTCAAATTCTGACAGCAGGATCATCTGCGTTTCAGGTAGTGACGCGTGTCAGAGCTGCAGTATTTTCATCAGGAGTTTCTGAAGCTTTGTTTCACAGATGTGTGACATTTCTACTTTGCAACTCAAAGTCAGAATCATAATGAATAAAAGTGTAGATGAACGAGATGAATCAACTAATTGACTAACCTGCTGCTGTGACCTGTGACAGCGACGCACCAGGACCAGTGTGATACAAACTGGATCTGTGCTGTTTTCAAATACAAAAAGATGTTAAAGTGGCACAAAGGCTGTGACAGAGCAGATGTTCTCTGGTGGACACTGATGTGACCTTTTCATCACGCCTGTAATACATGCAGAAAAACCGTATCGAATCGCTTCAGTGGCAGCAGGTGTGATGTATGTGGCTGCTTGAATGGACACGTCTCATGAGGACAGTTAAGAAGCTTATCCAACAAACACAATACGCAGGATCTGTGCAGAAACCGACCGCGTCACAAACTGCAGCTCAGTGAACTTGCCTGAGTCTTTTCGGTGATATAACACCAAACACTGCTGGACTGCGAGGCCGTGTTCTCCATCTCAGGGTCACATTCCCCTGAGGTGTCAGGGGATGTTTTTGGGGTAATATGATTTATAGCCAGATGAGAAAAATCTGAATTTCAAATACATTATGCAGTATAACCTAAATTTAACCAGGCTGGAGTTTTCAGACCTTTTTCTTGGGCCAGAATGAGCAGACCATCAACATCCGACAGTAAAATTAAAAAGAAACTAAGTGATAAGTAGGAAGGTATTTGGTTGTACATGTGTCGTCGTTCAGTGTCACACAGGACCAGCATCCACTGAATGGAGCAGTTATCAGTGTGTTGCACAAGGTGACCTTTGACCTGATACTGGTCTCTGCAGTGGGTCATGTTGTCTGAGCTCAGCAGGCGTCCTGTGGAAAAAAAAAAAAACACTCACTGTGGCTGATATGAAAACCACATTTCTCATCTTTAGTTGGTTTAGAGATTGTTTGTGGATTCATCTTACTGAACACAACAAAATTGGAGTTCACTTAGATTTGATGAAAACTGGAGTGAACAGAATGAGTAACAGCTCAATGTACAACACATAGAAAACATATACAATCAACAAAGGGCTCTATGCTTAGACACACTGTGCTCCAAACTGTGACCAGTCAAATGATCTGTAAAATGGACACATAAAAGATTGAAACATGTCGGGTGAGTGAAGTAATAATCTTTAAGATTTTCATTTAAGTAAATGTTAAGTAATTTCCTATTGCTGAATGAGTTGACACAATAGTGACTGATGAACTTTGATGTGACTGATGAAAGCTGCTGCATTTGCAGTTTCAGTCTCAGAAAAAATGCTTCTAACTCACAAAACAAAATGTTAATCAAAAATGCATCTACTAAACAAGACAGATGCCATTTATTGCATTTTCTTGACAGAACATCAGTTTGAAGTGTTTCAGGGAGTAAATGAGAGAGGAGCAGCCACAGTGAGCCGTTAGATGAAGAGCTGCAGGCGACGAGCTGCAAACCTCCGACTTCTTTCACTGAGTCCTGCTGTTCGCAGACACATGCCGTGTGCAGCGTAAGATCAGATCACAGTTGCTCACAAAATAGATAGATAGAAGAAGGCCATGTGCTGCCTGACTTTTTCACTAAAATGGCAATGGTTGGTTTTGCTCTGGGACCTGTAGTATTGAACTGCATTTGCTGTTACCACCTCCAACCACAGGTGTCGCCAAATCACACCTGACTGAGCTCCTGAGGGATTAAAACTTTAACGCAAAGTACAAGATTAAAAAAACTGCTGCGCCTGTCCAGCTTCATTTTGGAGATAAAAAATCAAACTGAACTAATGAGATGAGACAAATTAATCAGTTTTTGAGATTCCATGTTTAACTAATGAAAGAAGGAAGGAAACAAAGTAATGAGCCCCAGTGACATTGACCCAAACAGAGGCTGATACCTATAGTTTTGAAAATGATCAGATAGAGCATATAAACAAAAATCCTTCAGAGAATCTCAACATGGCCGACTAAACAGAAGTTATGAGTTTAATCTTGACACTGGTGCCTCGTCCTGGTGTCCCTGTCAGAGTTAAGCTGAAGCTCATGGGGACGACACTGTGCGCCTAATAACTCTGCAGTGCAGAGAAGCTGTGTTTGCTGCAGTCACGACTGCCCCACAGAAACAACCAAACAGAGGACAGCAGGGCAGGAAACGGCTGACAGCATGATTTCTAATCGTCTGCTTTCTCCTCTGGCTTTGGGCTGAACAATTAATCCCCGAAGTTAAAAAAAAAAAGTTAATGCTTTGCAAATGGTCAAATTAACTAAGGAAAAGTCACTTCAGTCATGCATTAATTACTTATTACCCAAACACCACTTAGAAGTTTAATATGTTAGTATATGTACTCAGTTCAGGGTTTATTAGGGTCACCTACCTTGAAAACCTTGAAACAGCCTTGAACCTCATAAATAAAACAGAATGTGATCATTTGCTCTTTCTTTCTGACGTAGTCTCATCAGTACAAAAGCAATATATTCAATGATGGCAGCAACAAACAAGTCAGGACAGGAGCAACAACTGACTGTGAAAGTTGTGGACTGATCCAAAAACACCTGTTTGGATCCTTCCGCAGGTAAACAGGTTGATTGGTAACAGGTGATAGGATCATGATTGGGTATGAAAGATTCATCCTGGAAAGACTCAGTCGTTCACAAGTGAGGATGCAGAGAGGTTCAACACTTTGTTTGATGATCGCATTCTGTTTGTATTTATGTTTTAAACGGCATCCCGACTTTTTTGGAATCTGAGCTGTGCCTTCATTAAGGTTATGATCAGGTTTTGTTGAAATTGTTTTAGAGATGTGTTGATTCAACTTAGTGCTGTTGGTGTTGTTGACTTCTGTCATACTGACAGGTGGTTGACCGTCAGTGATAGAGTTTAGGTCTTCCTGCTGGAATATAGATGGGTGCGTTACTACGAGCCATTTGGTTCATTTATAACAAGTGAGAGTTGTGTTTGAATTCTGGGAAGTGAGTCAAGCTTGTTCATAGCGAGCCGTGAGCTCCGCCGAGGCTGTTCCTTGTCATTGATTCTGTTTGTGATACTCATGAACAGAATCTGAAGCCAAGGAGGGTCCACGCTTTGGTGATCTCAGGGTTGGATCTCTGCTTTTTGTAAATGATGTACTGCTGGCTTCACCGGACTGTGACCCCCGAGTGTACACTGTTGGTGAGGATATAATTGATATTCGGCCGGGGTAGGTTTTCTTCTTCCCTTGTATTCGTTGGCTTTGTGAAATATACCTGTTCCCATGTGTTTTGAGCTGGTGTGGGAGTGACAGGAGAGCAGAGACCACGGGTACAGCAGTGCTGGTATAGTGATGTCCTGTGCACAGACATCATCAGTGCAGTCACTGACATGTGAATCACAGTCTAGCCAGGCGGAAAATTGCCAACGGCCTGTTAATAGGATGCTGTTAAAGCAGGGAAAGACTGAAAAGAGGGAGGTTACGCGAAGCTGAACATCTCCACGGCACAGACAGACTGATCACAGCAGTCGCACTATACACGCAGTCTGGTATAAGCATGTTCACGCTCAGCTGTACACAAACACATGTAAACAGTCATGCAGGCACCAGGCGTGATACCATTTACACTGAGAGAAGAAGAACTGCTCTGAGAAACTGACATTTATTTTTGTTAGTGATCCCAGTGAGAGATGATTCACTGCAACTGAAAGTATGAACAACACGCACCAGAGAAACCCTGTGCTACCATAACACCATACAAATAATGTTAGAGCAAATGCAAAAGGTTGTACTGCCCCATTGTAGACGAGTATAAGGAGGGTGGAGACAATGAAACAAGCACATGTAAACACCTGTCATGTCCTCCTTAGATAAGATGAGCTTTATTGATCCCCCTCAGGGGAAGTTCACTTGTTACAGCAGCTCGCAAACAGGCCAATAGTAGCTCTTCAATATATCAATACTGTCTTTGTGTAAAACACAACTAAAACATGATTTGATAACTTCCTAATCCTTTTTGACATAAACTCAATGGAAAACAGTACAAAGACGATATATGTAATGTTTGACCTCATCAGCTTCATTGATCATTGTTAGTATGTTCTTATTCTGAATTTGATGGCAGCAACATGTTGTTTACTTAGGGAAACATAACAGACTTCTGACCATAAAAACTAATATTTCAACCTGTAACAATGTGTGAAGTTTAAGGCAGAAGTGGACATGAGTGAAAGTCAGAATGATGTATGTGTAGTAATAGAAAGCTGAGTTCAATTCATGACAGCATTTAGAGTTTGAACTTACAAATGGTTTCCCATTAAACGAAAAAAAGTGTTTTTCCCCCAGAGTTGTATCTTCACCACAATTTCACAGTTGAGAGGAAAATAAGAGAATTATAATTGTCCACTGCCGTTATAAGTAACCTTTCTAGGGCCAAAGCAAACGTTCCTCACGTCCCCACGTTGGCCCTAGAACGTGACAACCCACTGGGCAGGTTTCATCAGTCTGACAGTACTTTGCAGAGATTGTGCTCACTTCCTGTTTGGAATACCACCATTCAGTTCAAAAGACAACTAAATTCCACTGATGCTTCATGTTGTGTAAAGAGAAGATTTTTTGATATAGGTTAAATTTGACTTAACAACAAAACCAAAATTAGAGTTTTAATGATAAACCTTTGTGATGTTCAGCATTTTTTATTGTCAATAAAAAATCCCTTCAAAAGACCCAACAATGAACTATTGTCTATGTAGGACAAGATTTACACATTATTGCATTCTAATTCTAAATTACTAAATTTGTCAGACCCATCTTCATCCAGCTACTTCTGGTTCCTTTTGATGTTTGGAAACTTACCTCCTGAACTACAGATAACAATGAGCTAGAAGAGAATCTTTGAAGTGATATTTCGTGTTCAAAAAACAACCCATGCACAGAAAGAATTCTGTTCTTTAGGATTTTATTTTTTGGAGGCAAATCAACGAATATATGTACTTTATACAGTATATGAGGAGAACATCTCTACAGCTTCATAATGTAAACAATCTCTGAAGAGAAATGTATTCAGTTTAAACGGAAGCCATAGTCTTCTGTTTTAAACTATTTACATGAAATAAAATATATTTTATAACATCGGATACTTCTGCTTCTATGAAACTAGATTTTAACAATTCAAAAATACTGAAATGCCTTTGTCTCCACATTCTCAAGACATATGAAATCACACAAAACGGAGAAAATAACACCATTTAAAGACATCCGAACTAAGTGGCATATAAATAAAAAAAAAAGAAACGCAAAATAAAACCAACATATGTAAAAATATAAAATCTCACTAGCAGTATTTACCTTTTTTGTTTTTACCAAAAACTAAGTTAAAAAAGAAACAAAAAAATCACTTCTGTGAATGTGATAGTCATTAGATGTAAATCGACATTAAAATCAATAGTAATGAACAACAACAAAAACAATGTATGCCCTTTATGTCAAAATATTTTCCTCCACCCAAAAAAGAAAAAAAAAATCACTCACATTTAGCAGATTTTGACAGTTAGCAGTCCCTACTAAGTGCCGATTTGACATCACCGTCACCATCAAGTTTGACAGATTACCCATTATTCTCTGTATATTGTACAACTGTGGATGTTGAAATGTGACACAACCATTTTGCAGATTGAACACGGAAGTGGAATCTGAAGCCAGAGTCAGGCCGGTATTGCAAGCACTCCTGTCCCGGTAGGGGCTAATTTGACGGTGGCTAGCTGACAGATACATTGTTTTCACAAACTCAAGAAACAGTAAGTGATGTAAAAACAGAAGTGTTGTAGTGGGCCATGGCATTGGAAACATGACATCTATAAAACTGAATCTGACGCACCCGAAGAAAAACATGACATTTTTCACGAGCCGCCGCGAGCCATGCTCTTTATTGTTGAAATTTTATTTTTGGTCAACTTGCCTATCAAGTTTTATGGTTTTCTTGCCATTTTCCATTTTTTGAAATGAAGAGTGGAAAGAAAGGTATTGCATTCTGGCAAGGGTAACTCCCTTTGGAACGTATTTTTTTTAAACTTTTTTTTTTTTTTTTTTTTTTTTTTTTTTTTAAATTTGGATTTGTTGTCCATTGACCTAGGACCTAGACCAAGTGGACAGCAGTATTATTATGTTGAAATGTGTCAACGTGTTCTCAAAACACTGAGGAGAATGGTCAACATCAACGTTTCTATAAGAAAGTATATAATCATCTAGATATCTACACAAACACACAAATATATATTCATATATATGTATATACCTTTTTATAATATGGCTATTGAAAAAAGTTTTAATTACGTCAGTAATTATTGAATAATAAACCACATTGGATTGGAAAGGAGTTGAGACAAGTAATAATAAAAGCTAGTGGTAGCTTTGTTCCCCTCCCCCTCCCGCCCGATTGATTTTTAAGGCTTGCCATGATGAAAAATGGGGTTTGTTCGATGTCATTCACCTCTATAACAATGGAGGTACCCTCACAGGCACAGCGACAGACACAGCAGAAATCCCAACACAGACTGCAGTCTCAAACAGGAAGTGTTCAGGTTAGAAAACACTTGCCAACTAAAAGCCTTTTAACCCTTTATAGAGCAAGTGACTATTTTTGGTAATTAACGCACCATTTACAAAAGTTTAAAAAATGAAAAAAAAAATTTGCAACAGAAATAAAGTTTTCTTATGTCCTCCAATAACACTCTAAGGTTAACCTTTTGAATTTCAAAGTATTTCAATGAGTGCCCTATGAAGCGTTAAGGAAACTCTTAAGGAAATTTGAGATTCACAAATCAGGCTGCCTTTATGCTTTATTCGCATCTGTCCAGCTTTATTACAAACACAAAACTCTTCTCACCTAGTTGGACCATTGCACCTCTCTGTAACTTGTATTTGATTGTAATTGATTTAATCCAATATTTCCTTTTGGGGATGAAGTAAAGGTGCAGCTGTGAGACTGGGATTTCTACCGTGTCTACCTCATCTGTATCAACTAATCTGAAACTTGAACTGACGACTGTTTTTTTTTTTCTTCTATCTTTTTGCTCGCCCCCACATTCCTTTACCAGAGCCATATTTGTATAGTTATTAGCTGTTACTGTTATACAAGTAAGTTTTCAATGCAACTCAGATTTGAACAAACCTGTGAACCATCAAAATGTGGTAATAACATAGTTACAATAGCTTCCTTTCAATGAGAAGAAAATATTGTGAAGATATTTCACTACTTGGGACGTTATTTGTGCAAGAGTATATTAGTACAATTTGTTTTGTATATGTGTTGACGACACAACTGACCACATTCTTCCTGTAGTTTTTTTTTTTTGATTTTTTTTTTTTTGTGTGTGTGTTTAACAGCAGTCTACATACAGAACAGTAGCCCATTGAATCCGCAGCTCAAAGTGTTGTATTTCAACAACCAACCACACGCTGTACATTATAACCTCAGTATTTCGGAAAGGCTGTCATTAAAGATAAGATTATTATGTATTGCATTTCAAATTGCTTTTTAAGAAAACAGGAAAAATAAACATCAAAAAATATTTAGTCATTTCTTAAACGGCAAAGAAATAGAACCTTCTAGTGTGATAGTCTAAAGGGATACTTGTATATATTTAGTCTTTAACAACAGTGTTGGACTTTATGTGATTTCTATTTCCTTTCTAATTTTTTCCCTTAATTTCCTCCCTGTACTGAACAAACATGAACTCACTGAAACAAAGCCGACCTGACCATCTCCTGTCTGATTAGCAATCGACTGTGACCCGCCACCTTTAAAAAAAACACACAATACGTTTTATGTTTACAACGAGGCATAGTGCTATATACACATTTTATATTCATATATTATATTTTCTTTTTTTAATATGTAAACCAGCACATTCTCTCACTTTTTAGTAGTATACATACTAAGCACAAATACTCATTCAGTTGTTTGCAATTAGTTGTTTTAATTTTTTTTTTTTTCCTTTTTTGAAAGTTGACACCTTGTTTCTCAATCAGTATGTATAGCACTAAATTGTAGTTGTTAGTTTTGGACATCAGTGAATGTGGCCAAAGGTGCTTCCCTCCACTTCACTTGCTGTTTATTTTTTAACACTGAATAAGGCGCCTTTGTACTTAGTGTGCGTTCCTAATAAAGTCAAAGGAGAATCGAGTGATGTAAACATTCAATTTTTTGTGTGTGTTACCGAGGAGTTGATTAGATAAGAGGAAGGACAAGGAAGAGGCCGGGGAACGAGGGATTACCTGTTGAAAAGCGGGGAGTTTACCAGGGTTTGAGGAAGACCTGGAAACAAGGCCTTGAACCCACTGAGAGACAGAAAGCGATAGAGTTAAAGTTAGAGAAGAAGTCAGGCTGCGTTTTATTGAAATTCCTGGGAAAAGAAAGGAGGAACGGGTAGATCGGTGGGATTGGTGAGTCCCAGGAGAAAACAAGAAAATGAGGGCAGGTGGAGAAGACCGTCAGTCTTCCCCTCTAAGCACTCGAGGACCAACCAACCACTGAGCCACCGTTCCACCCCTCCTCACCGACCTGCAAGCGTCAGCAGTGTCCGACTCAAACACGAGACAAAGACAAAACACTCAGTTACACAAGGACACAAGGTCGAGACTCCAAGAAACGGACACGCTAGAAACCATTATGAGGCAAGCGAAGGAAAGAGTTAGAGAAAGAGAGAGATTATTCCCCTCACAAGGGGCTTCGTGGTAGGAGGAGTCGTAGTATAAAAAAAAATCAAACACAAACCCCCACACTACCCATAACCACCCATCAGCTGGGGAAACCCTCACACAGAGGACATTTCTGACAAAATAACAAAGAACAAAGGGATGTATGTGAGGTAGAGATGCTCAGCTGATACAGTACCTCCCAGACGAGAAATCTGATTCTCGACTGAAACGTTTCGTTACTTTCAAGCCCATCCCTCACTCCTTCCCTGGCTGTGTTGTAGGTGGCGGTGTGGTGCCACCGGATTGGCAGGCTTGGAGGCTCTCTCCCTTTTCGCGGCGGTTGCTACTGGCTGTGTCAGGAATGTAAGTTAGGCGCTACCTGGATTGCACTTCAAGCCAGAATCAGTCACATGTAGTCAACCGGATGACTTAGCAAGTCTACCTTTTAAAGCACCAAGAAGCTCCACAATCTTTGGGCAAGCAGAAATGGGGAAAACACGATGATTACATTCAGATTCTTGAATACATTCCATTTGAACCAGTGGATTCATCTACTTCTTGCAATGGCGATTTTCCATAGGTGAATTACAGGGAATAAATTGATCTGCTCCTTTGTACTTTGGAAGCCAACGTCCGGTACTATTGTCACCAGGAGCAGTGGATTCCTGGACAAGCCAAAGAAAGAGCTGAATAATTCTTTCCAGTACTTTGCAAGGATGGATTTTATGTGACAGAGGATTGGACCTTGATGTTCTGGACAAAGTGTGGACTCGATGAATTCATACTGAGTTCACTGCTGAAAGTGCCAGTGGCTACCAACTTCATTTCCCCATTTTAGTCCTGCTTGCTGCAGTCCAAATGTAAACAGTAACTGTTGCATTGGCTGTGGCATTCGGGGGTGTCCTTAGGCTGCAGCCTTTATGGGACACATGTTCAGTGGGACCCTATCAAAGATGCATCAAGACCCCTCTAGATGTGGAAAAAAATTACTTGGAATCAATCAATGAATGAATAGAAAGAAAGGTGGCACTAGTCAATTCGTCGTATTTCAGAAGTAATTAACAGAGTGAATCCATGTTAGTGCCAAAGAAGTTTGTGTCCGACAATGTTTTTCTATATTTTGGCGTTATAGATACAAATATATTTCTAGGATGATTTAACCCAGAGAGTAAATATTTTCTGAAGTTCAGTCGCAATTCAAACATCTTTGTGACTCATTAAAGTCACCAATAGGAATTTTGTCATCTTATGTCAGCTTTTTTGAAGCCAGTTCACAACATAAGCAACATTTAGGTTAAGTGCTTACAAATAAACGTTTTAGTTCACATTAGTTGAGTGTGAATTTTGAATCACATTTGAAGTGATTTTTTTTCCCAGGATCAAGTCGGGGTCTTGATGTATAGAACGCCTACCAAACAGAGCCTGCAGCAGCCAGTAGCAGAGGCCAAAATAGTCAGCATGGCAGAGTTAGAGATTAGAGTCAAAAGTGGGAAAGTGGAGGACAGCGGAGACATTTACCTCCTTACAGTGCATAGATCAAATCAAGGAAGCACTACAATTACAAAAAAGAAAAAAACATGATCTTTTTCTTCTTCATCTTAGATTTGTAAACTTTGTATCATTCATCAAATGATTACGTTAAATGTTTTTATATATTCTTTGTCCATAACGTACACACAATAGATTTTGAAATTTATAACATCCACAATTTTTCGCTAAAACAAACCAGGGTGTTTATTTTTTTTTTCTGGTTATACAACCGCACAACTTCAATGCGAACATAACTTGCAGGTTCACCGACAGTGACCGGAAAGAAGAAGGTTTTTTTCTTTTTTTTTTTTACAAAACAAACAGAACAAAGAACACACACACGCAGAAACACACCACGACGACCAACGCAACGCAGGAATAGCAAGGATTTGCTACAGAAGTCTCTCATGCCCGCTCTTCCAAGGCGGGGTGATGATACCAACACAGACAGCGTTGTTATCGTTGTTCAGCAGAGAACTGTATCATTATCGTTTGTAGTTGTTGTACCATTGCTGTTGAGTCCTACTTCCTCCATTGTCTGTTAACGCCTCCGAACTCCCAGTGGCTTCCTCGTTTTTAAGCAGTATCCTCCGGTGAAAGAAACTTAAAAAAAAAACAAGGTCCTTATCGTTATTCCAATGGTAAAAATGTAAACATTTTGCGAGGTTGCCTTGCATGGAGGTACTGAGAGGCCTGTCTGAGGGCAGAGCCGAGTAGTCGGAGGGGTGTTGCTGCAGTTTACTAAGGCTGGCCAGTCAGGGGCACTGTGCTGTCAGCGGTGCAGGGACTTCTGGGCCTCCTTCAGCAGAGTGTCAAAGTCCAGTGCATCGTACTTGCTCTTGACGGGGCCCGGGCCTGCCTCATCTATACGACAAGGAAACAAAGGCAAGAAACTTGGGTGAGTTTCCAAGAAGTTGTAGGGAACATTTCCTCTAAATGTGTGTAGTGCAGTTTATTTAAAGATCATTGCAGACCGACAATGTGCTTCTTAAACACAGTAAGGATGTGTAGTAAACCTGTGTGGTGCTTTGGCGTAGTTCAGCTTTGGTGAGTTTCAGCATTCAAATTTGCAACAACTGCAAGTCATTTGACAACTTTACTTTGTCCTGAACAATAGTCTGTACAGGTACCGCAAGACTAGTCAGTAGTCACTATCAAGCATAAAATTGCCCGGTGTACTTTGGTGCAGGTCATGCTGGTTTACCATTTGAGTCATTTGTAATTTCTGTCAGTCTTTGTGTTCATTACCAAGATCTATGTAGCGTTTCCTTGTTAGCCTCCTCAGGCCTGCAGGTCCATTCTGGAAAACAGTCTCCCGTTCTCTCCGGTGTCTTTGAACCCCCGGCTGACGGATCTTTATCACCCCACAGCGCTCCCTACGACCAGAGACAGACGTGTGCTAAGTGAGTAAAAGATTTATTTATTTCCAAAATGCATTAAGGTAGATATAATACATTTCTTTAGTATTTTTTGTCAGACACTTGGTCAAGGGCAGGTGCCATGTGATTGTTCTGATGGCCCTAACCTTAAGCAAGCTACAAACACTAGTCAATCAGACAGACACTTGGCGAGTGTTTCCCTACATTTTTCAAACCATTTTTCCACCATCTGAACAATGGGCAGTCCCCCTAGGGCAAAGGTCAGAGTATTTCTAATATCTAATATTTTGACACTGTTTTTATTTTATGATTTATGGAAACTAGAGCACCTGTAGTCACTTACACAAACACAGGAAAATGTTTGAACCCGGGACTGCTGTTAGTGCTTGATGTGTCATTGGTTAACACTCAGGGATTATTTATATTACAGTAGAAGACTGAAGTAAAATGATGACTCAGCATTAATCAGAATCACTAGATTCTCAAAATGCTGCAGCAGTCATTACAACTTTAGTCTGCAGTATTGCTACTATTATCAGTATTATAGTATTATCAAATAAGTGCGACTCATAGCACAAAAAGTTCCTGTATAGTAGCTCTGTCAGGACCACTTTGCAACCTGCTCCCTCTGTGGCAGCTGACCCAGGTCGCAGTTTGGTTCAGTCACCCTGCGAGTCTTTTGTTCCAGTGCCTGAGCATTATGGTGGAAGTTTGGGTACATGCAGGGCCTTCCTTACCCAGTGTTCTTTAGTTTTTTAACAACAGCCCTTGCCATATGGTACTGATCGCTCTCGCATATCCTATTTAACTGGTTAATTGAAAGGTGCAGCTCTTGATTGGGTTTCAGCAGTATGACTCAACCTGTTTCACTTCTGCTTTCCAGGAATCCTCAAGAGACTCCATGTCATGGACTCCGTTCACAATCCATGTGCGCTGGGACATCCATGGTTAAGGAAACATGACCCTTAAATTGACTGGTCACTAGGAAAGATTATCTCTTGACGTTTTTTCTGTCATGCTAACTGCCTTCTCTCTGCTCTATCTCCTCCAGCTACTGGACCTCAGCAAGTTCTTGAACCCTCCCACCCGAGTGGCGTCCCCAAGACCTATCAAGACCTTGCCCTTTGTGTTCAGGAAGCACCAGGCCTTGTCCTTGCCCCCTCATTGCCCTAATGATTCCAGACCTGAATGCGAGGTCATGGAGAAATACAGTAAAGAGTCCCTCACGGCTGGCATCATCCGACCTTGATCTTCTCTGGTTTCTTTTTTGTCAGTAAGACGGACAGCTCCCTCAGGCCTTGTATTGACTTCTGAGGACTTAATACCATCAAACCATCAAAAATAAATACCCACTGCCCCTTATTAATTCTGCATTTGACCATCTTCATGGGGCCACTATATTCACCAAGTTAGATCTTTGCAATGTTTACCACCTGGTACACATTAGAGAGGGCGATGAATGGAAGATGGTGTTCAATACCCCTCTAGGGCATTTTGAATACCTGGTAATGCCTTTCAGCCAAACAAATGCCACAGCGGTTTTCCAAACCTTGGTGAGTGATGTACTGAGAGACATGATCAACAGATTTGTCATTGTGTATCTAGATGACATTTTGATATCCTCTCAGACCCTTGAGGACCACACACAGCTCATTTAACAGGTCCTGCAGTGACCCCTGGAGAACAGGCTCTATGCTCAGGCAGAGAAGTGTGACTTCCATGTCTCCTCTGTTTCTTTCTTGGGTTATATCGTTGCTCAGGGACAGGTAAAAATGGACCCAGGCAAGGTTGCAGCTGTCACTGAGTGCCCTAGACCAGAGACCCGCAAACAACTACTAAGGTTTCTCGGCTTTGCCAACTTTTATCATCTTACTACAGTAAGATTGCCTCACCTCTTACTGCTCTTACCTCAACCTCCATTGCTTTAAAATGGACTCCTGAACCTGAGACAGCCTTCCAGATTTTAAAAAGACTCTTTGTTTCAGCACTTGTTCTCATCTAGCCCTGTCTAGCTGTGACAAATTCCTCTCTTCAGATCAAGGAATCCAGATCAGGACACTTACTCGTTGCAGATGATGACTTTGCAGTCCTCTGCTTTGCCGAAAACCTGGAAGCGTTTCCTCAGCATGTTCTGGGTCACGCTGGTTGGCAGGTTGTGGATGTAAAACACCTGGCAGTTGTCCTGGCAACAGGGAAACCATGGCAACAGTCAGGACAAAGGACAATACAGAATGCAGATAGATGTGGGGACTGAAGCAGGAAAGCTGAGTGCAGGGCGGCATCCTGAGGCTCAACACATCAGACCCTGTGTTCATTTACATGCAGTCTGTTGTTCTGCTCCTGCAGCTGCAGTATGCATGTGAAGATACATTATATGTGATCTCTTCATGTCAGTCTGGGTCACTAGTGAGTTTTGATTTAAGGCAAAAAAGTGTCTGTAATTCAACAGTATGCAGAAGTCTGCAGGGCATGAATGTTTTACTTTCGTACCTCGTCAGACTTGGCTTTGTTCCTCTGCTTGTCGTCGGGACAGATCTCCGAGTTCTCACTACAAGAGGACGAGGAAGAAAAGAGGACAGAAAGAGAGAGAGAGGATAGTAAGTGAGATAAGGACAGACACAAGGTGAAACTGAAATGTCAGACATGAGGAAACAGGTGAACTGCAGCAAAAAAGGAGACTTTCTTTCATTTTCCACTTTCATAACATGTTTTACTCTTCTTGGCTCCTTCACTGTGCCACATTCTTGCTTTTCTCTGTCTTTATCTGAACCCTCTGTATTTCATTGTTGGTCTAATCTTCTTGACTCACATCTTCACACCTCTCCTTTCCCTCCTCTCGCACTCACTGTCGGTTTGTCTCACCTGGAGTCTGTCTTGCTGGCGGGGGAGTCAGGACACAGGTGTAGGATGGGCGATGGCGAGCGAGACGCGGATGAGCGCTCCGCCTCTTCCTCTGAGGCTGGCGGTGTGGCAGCTTCCGACTGGCAGTCTGACGGCGGCGATGATATCACCACTGTCATTGTCTGCTTCTCAAGCGGCTCTGCAACTTCTGACACCAGCAGCCGTTCCTCGCTCTCCTTATCCTTTCCATCTGATACCTGATCGTCAACTGCTTTGGGTGTTGGGTTGATGACTCCTTCGCTCCCTCCTTGCGCCTGCAACATGGCACCGAGCATGGCGGCGCTACGCTTACGGCTCTCCCCAAGGCTCAGTGCACAGTAGTCGTGGTCGCCAAAGGTGCGGTGGGTGTCGCTGTCACCAGCCTGGCCCATGCGTCGCAGTTGGGCGTAGAGCTCTGTCTGCTCCGGAAGCTTCCGCTGGTGGTGGCTGCGGCTCAGCCGGGAGGAGCCCTTCGTGGTAACGGTGGTGTTTGAAGCTGAGTGAACAGACTCGCTGCCACCTCCTCCACCGTCGCCACTGCTGCCGCCACCTGTCACTTCACTACCTTTTCCTCCCTCTGCCGGTTTGAAGAGCTCATCCTCCACTGGTTTGTGAGGTGGGGTGGTGGGAGGGGTAAGACCTGCAATCAAACATTTTTACACTTCCGTTTTTGTACAGAAATGACATATATGGTATTAATTTTTGAGAACCAAGCTTCATATTGACTGTACAGATGTGACAGTGTTATCGATCTTCTCATCTAACTACTCTCAAACATTTCCTTTAAGACACCTTCATCTTGAGCTTGAATAAGAATCTCTGACAATGTTGATGCACTGCTTCCTGTTACATCGTCTTTTAACCTGTTGATCAATGTAAATCCAAACAAACAATTGAGTAAACCTGGGATGAGTTTACCTGCTGTTCCACACAGGTCCACGCTGAGCGTCTGCTCGAAAGGCTTCGTGCTGTACTGGGACTCCCTAGTGGTGAAGAGACAAGAGAGAGAAATCAACCATTACTGTTTCAAGTTGGAATCTGTTGTATTTTTCAAACATTCAAGTCAACAGGAATCCAGTAACCACCTTAAGAGCCTGGTTTCAGCGTGCTGTCTGCTGAATTTGAATTATGTCTCTCCCTGTAAATGGTACTGGCATTTTTCGGCACTCCTCATTTCTTATCACAACAGCCATATGTACTCGGCTGTCCTCTCCCCTATTCTTCTTCTGCTTTCTATTTCTGGCTGTCTGTTTCTGTTTCTCCAGTTGCCACGAAAGGCAGGAGCAGTGCCGAGTGGATTGGCTTCAGGCGGGATATTACTAACCCTCCACAGAGAACAGGAGAATAAAAAAAAACCCAACAACTTTTGTTTTTTTGGGGAATGCTTCAGAAGACAGATTCATTTATAAGATGGACGGATGCCAGAGGTTTGTAAAGGAAAAAACATTCTGTTTTATGACTGGTTGTAACTGGAGAAGTTCCAGGGTTTGAGGCTGAATGGGTGGAGAGTGTCTCCTCCAGTTCCTGTCTCGGCCGGAGCCACCTCCTGTATCGGCTGGGCCAGAGCCATCTCCTCCTCCTCTTCCGGCTGGGCCACAGCTACCTCCTGTCTCGGCTGGGCCAGAGCCACCTCCTGCTCCTACCAGGTCATCTCCAGGATGGGACTCATCTAAGCCAGCCTCCAGCCCCATATCCCTGTCTAAGCAGGCCTTCATGTCGTCCCCCGGAGGTGACTCGTCTCAGCCAGCCTCCAGGTCACCAACCCTTTTTCTGTTCTCCAGTGTTTCTTTGACCTCTAATGCTTCATGTTTCCTGTGTTCCTACTGCTACTTTTTCTCCTGTGTTTTTCCTACTCACCTTCTACCNTTTAAATAGAGATACTCACCCTGTGGACCTGGGGTTGAGAGGCAGACAGAGGCAGGCTCGCTTTTCTGCAATCAGAATGAAAAGTGAGTTACAACCCTGCATTCGATTGCATGCATGCTTGGAAGATGTGTGTCTGATTTTTCCCTTCTTGAAAGTGTGTGTCTACATTCACACTGCAACTCAGTGTCTCAGCTAGTATTTTCTCACCTCTTTTGTGACTCAGATCTTAATAACCAGTGCGATCAGCAGTCACATTGTTCCAGCTCTGGTCTGGATCTCATGGATCATGTTTCAAATCTAATGGTGAGACATCAGAGCTACAGTGTATGTGACTTATATTCCAACGCTCACATCTCCATGGATGTTCAGTGAATCCTACAGCATTCATATTGTCACATTTGTCATAATTTCGGCAACAGGAGCTCAGCTGAGTCAGACAATGGCTCAAACTTGAATATGAGATATGGATCACAATTAGACTTTCATATTCGCCTGCAGTGTGAACGTAGCCTGTATCGTTTCTGTCCATCTCACCATTGTGGCAGCAGGGTTTGGTTGACTCCGTTGTACCGGTGCTGCCGTCGCCTGACGTTTGCTGCTCTGGCTGTGTCTCCGTCGTGGTTCCTCCTCCTGCTTGGGTTGGCAGGAGTTTGACTCCTGCTCGTCCCTCCTCCTTCTCCTCCCTGTCTTTCCCCTCTCCTTCCCTCGCCCGTGTAGGCCGCAGCCTCTTAGCGAAGCGGCTGGGGAAGGAGGCCAGACGTCGGGAGCGCCGTACTGAGAAGGAGCCGCCGTCCTCCGCTGTCTCCTCCAGGCTTTGAGGCACCTCAGAGGAGTTTCTCCTCTCAGGGGAGGAAGAGTCTTTACGAGGCTCCAGTTTGGGGTTGGTGGAGCTGGGGGAGTGGGCAGGGGCTGATTTTGCCTGGGCAGATGGAGCAGATACTCCTCCTCTGTTGGGGCTGTGAGGGTGGGAGTAGGGGGGGCTGTGCAGTCTGTAAGGCTTGCTCACATCGTAAGAGTTGCTCTGCAGCAGGAGCTCACGGAGGAGGGAGTTGGCCTTCGTCTCCCTTCGCCTGGCGAAGGGAAGCCTCTTCGGGGCAATGCCGCCTGCCCCGGTCGACCCCCCACTAGTCCCAGGAGTGGCCACCAAGACAACCCTGCTGTGAGAGTTTGTGGTGGCCGGGCGGGGGGCTTCAGGTCTGGCCCGAGACCTCTGCAGGTCGCGGTCCTTGCGCTCCCAGCCCTGCTGCTTGCGCGTGGGCAGGCAGTAGGTGTGCATGTACGTGATCAGCTCCACCACTGAGTGCAGTTCTTTCTCTGAGCTGAACTGAGGCTTGGCTGGCTCAGCGGGAGCAGCAGCTACGACTGCCACACCCTCCACCTCACTGCTGGAAGACTCCTCCTCTTCTTCCTCCCCTTCCTCCTCTTCATCCTCCTCCGACTCACTGTCCTCGTCCTCCTCTTCCTCCTCGTCCTCCTCTGTGTCTGGGGCCGGGGCGTCCTCTGAGTCCTGGGCGGTGGTGAGGTGGCGGTGGAGCTCGGTGCACAGGCGGCCCGCCGGACGCACCGCTCGAGGCTTCCGCTCCTGAGGGAGGTCGCTCTGAGGGTGCAGACACAAACGTGAAGACCAGTGTCAGAGTTTATCCTCAAACTGTTTGCAGATTGTAGCCTCAATGTTTTTGGCATGTAGAGAGCGAAGTTTTTCGAATGCAGTGACATAACAGTTTCTGGTTTGACAATATCATCAACCTGTGCTGCAGTTATGACAATAAGGAGACGGAACTGAACCGAATGAATATAACAAATGTATAAATGATATGTCTCAATTTGTGAGAGGAGGGCAAATGGAGAGAATCCAGACCTGCCAACCTGATCTTGTAAAGCTTGTCTGTGAACTGGAGATTAGACAACAAGAACTTAACGCTGCAGTAGTCCATGATATAACCTGTCTGATCAGTTACTCTACAGGACATTTTGATCAGACATCCAACTATGCTTATGTTAATTTAGTGGTTTTCTAGCTACATTAGAAATATATGTATGTAATGTAAGGCTCATTGTTACTGGTCTCTACCAATTTTCACCAAAAATACTTGGATAATACTTGAAAATACTTTTTTAAAGATTGGTTTAAACTGATTTTATGTTCCCTCTTTACATCAAAAATTTTCACCCACATTTTTTTGAAAAGTAAATTGAGTGATTGATTTAAAGGTCAACCTTTATTGTTTCCACACAATTTACAAAAGTAAAAAATTGTGAAATTTTTTTCAACAGAAATAAAGTTTTGTTATGTCCTCCAGTAACACTCTAAGGTTGAAATTCTGAATTTCAAATAGTGCTTTATAAAGGGTTAAAAAGATTGTAATGTTTTTGTTTTGTTTTGTTTTGGTTTATTTAAAAATGTAAATAATGTCCCTAACTGTATATCTGTTGATCCTCAAGGAATGGCATGTGATAAATTTTTGTCAGATATTTTTCTCACTGTCCCTGAGCTAGTTATGTGCACTTAAACATTATTATATGATTTTGCACAGATTTAAGAATGTTTTTGACCCGTCCAACCCCAACACTATTCAGGCTTCTGTCAATATGAAATACCAACATTGAAAAACAGCTCTCGATCTTTGACTCCTGCACCAAACCCTGACATTTAGTATTGATGTTTTAGATTAAATTTTTTTTTAGTTTATTTTCTATCAAATTCTGCCGTAGCTGGAAATATCTCATCACGCTGTCTACAGTTGTTCATGGGAACAAGAAAAATGAACCACCTAAAAACAAAAACAGACTCATGAACGCTCGGGTGTATCTTCAATTTCCTGCCCTGGATACAGGAACACTGAGAACACAGCAGTAAATTTTGCTTCCGACTTTGTGAGGGATGATTCAGTGTGCAGCTGTGATGAAATGGCTGATTTTATATTACTCAGAGAGAGAGGGGGAGAGAGAGAGACTATGATTCACTGTTGCCCTCTTGCCCTGTCAGTCAATACTCCACCATCTGCCACAGCAAAGCCACACTACTCTAAAACTAAAGCTCACACACACATGCACACACACACAGTGAGTTTGGGAGGGTGTGTGATGGATACCGGCTTGGCTTATCCCTGCGCTGCATCCTGTGGGTACTTTCTATCCTCCTCGCTTGAGCCAGAGCAGAAGTCGGTGCGAAGCCTCACCGCGCTTTATGCTCGTACAAGATAAATGACCGGTGTTGTAATCAATGACCACTTGAAGCACAATGCTAGCAGCTATCCAATTACTGCTAAGTCATACAGCAGTAGCCATTGTAAATGTCCTCTCTTCCCCGACACCACATCTATCACAGCTGCAGCTGAAGGTCTCTGCAAGCTTGAAGGCTCAGAGAGTTTTTCCTCTAAAATGAGATATCTGTCATTTGGACAATAAAAACTGTTGCTGGACGACAGCTGGACTTTGGAAACTTTACCTTTTCCTTCCTGTTCCTGTCAGAAATAGGGTTTAGCCTACACAGATTTTTAAAGGCCAACACTGATGGCTATTGTTTTTACTATTCTTTGAATCTGACCAGATTCAGTGGTTCCATGATCATTTATCCTTGTTGGGGTTGAACAAGCCAGAAGTTAAACCTTGATACTAAACAACTCCCAACAAAGCCGGGGTGATGAAATGACTTCAGGTGAGACTGATGATGTCAGTGACTTTCACAGAGACTTGTTACGAAGCCTTTTCTAATCTACAACCTATAAAGTTGATGATTAAGTTATGGCAAATAAAACTACTTGGTAAATCTTTAGTAAAGACTGTGGTCGTAGTTTAAAGGAATCAAACTCTGGGTTCTGGTGTCAAAGTCAGACCATCCATCTCAACACTTTACCTCCACCTTTGGTTTTGAGATAGAACAGCCATTATTTGTACAAGCACCAGAGGTGACCTGTCAGGAAAACATGAATCATTTCGAGCTTCTGGCCAACCACTTCATGTAACTTCTCGAGTCTTAAAAGGACAATGCAGAATGATTCATGATCAAATGCTGATATCGGTTCTGTATCGGTCTGATTCTTCTGGTTCTACTTGAAGTCTGCAGAGGCAGCGACGCTGACGGCCGGCCCTGCATGAAACAGAGAATTACTTGTGCCTTAACTCGCCGCCTCTGAAGGGAAGTGACTGGAAAAATCCGATTTTGTTATCTCTCTCCAGGCTTCAGAAGACACAGGGAATGAGGCGTTAATCAGTGAATAAAGAGATGAATGTCTGAGGTTGTGAAAGAACAGACAGCTTCATCTGAGGAAGACTGAGAAAAGCCGGGGGTTTATTGCAGGACAAATAATTAAGGATGAGTTTTATAATGGTCNGGATTCAGCCGTTTCTCTCGTTATAATGACACAGAATATGACTCCTCCATTCCTCCTTCATCCCTCCGTCCTAACAGCCCTGTCGTTCCATCAATCTGGTCTCTCTCTCATCCCTCCTCATTTCTGTTGTCTCCCTTCTTTTAGACCAACACCTTCTTCCATCTCATCCTCATCTTCTTCTCCCCTTCTCCACCAACCACCTCCATCCTCTCCTCCTTTTTATCTTTTCATCCATAAATCCTTGCTCCCTCTTTCTTGACACTCCCATCTCTCATCTCCGTCTTTATATTTACTTTTACATCAGCTCTCTCCTCTTCCTCATCTCCATCCATCCCTCTTCATGTCGTCTGTTAACTCTCACTCATCCGTCCTTCCTTCCTTCCTTGCATCCTCTCCTTCCTTGAGATCAAACAGGAAGCCACAGAGAGGAAACTGAACAAACCCCTCTCCCTGGGTATTACCTTCCAAATGGATATGAACACAACTGGGCCTCGTTCCCCTCGATCCTTTCATAGCTTTTTTTTTTTTTTTTTCATCTGTCTATTCATCCATTCATTCCAGTGCCTGGCTTCATGACAGGGCTATCAGCTGATATAAATCAGCTTAGGGAGAAAATCCCCCACTAAGCTGTGCAGCGTTTGCTCCAGGAGAAGACGATGGAGAAAATACAGATGTGATAGGAATGAGGATTGGAGCGGTGGGATATACAGGTTTTCCCAAACGATTCACAGCAGAGAGTTCACAGCCTCATATCTGACCAACCAGGGACCTGCTTGTGTTTGGAGACAAATTTATCGCTGCCTGGATTTAATAAAATTACTGAATATGATTTGGGCATTGCATTTAAAATGAGCGGAAAGTTTACTACTAAATGTAAAAATTTAGTTTTTGTAAAACGTCACTACAGCTGTTTCAGGTTTATGTGCCTAGTTCCCTTGTTATATTTAGCTTTGGCATTTAATCACCCACTTGACTTCAACATCTATAAATATAACCTGCTGATTCACCTCTAGTTCAACTGTATATGGGGAACCACATAAATACATACATCTGAGTCTTATTAACACTTTATAGGCTTTTTAGCTTGGCTCACATCTTCATGAGAAAGTAATGAGGAATATTATGGGGAGAAAAGTCAGGAGACTAAACAACAAAAAAGATGCTTCAGATAATTGTTTCTAATGGTGCGTGTTTGCCATAAAGCTGCAGATCGTTATCCAGGGTCACAGTGAAAGCGTGTTTTATTTACAGCAATATCATTGTCTGTGACTGTAATGCTTTAATGAGTACAACACCAGCACCCAACAGAGCTGGCTGGAACCGCAGAATACTATCTGGGTCAAATGAGTGACAGGACGATCGGCTGCATCGCTAATGGGGCCACGGCGGCCCTTTGTGGGCGAGCCAACTTGGCTCACAGCGCGCCATGATGCTCCTGTGAGAGTCCCATTGAGGAAAGTGAAGAGGAGACTGAAGGTTTGTGTCTGTGTGAAACACTGAAAACCTTCCGGCAGCGTCCGGGCCCCTCAAACGCTCTACTCTTCTCCGCTCGGCTCTACTCTACTCTGGACGCCTTCCAGAGCTGCACTGGCATCAATGGAGGCCTTGTTCTGTGGTGGCGCACACACACACACACTCGTAGAAGCGGAGGTGCAACTGCAATCGCACATGAATAGAGTGACAAACATAGAAATGAAAGACAAACACATTGGAGAAACATGAACTGAGACTCAGATAAAGGAACATGTGAGCGGTTGGACGACGTGATATTGGAGCAAATAGACAAAAAACACAGATGATAGGAGCAAATAAAAGAGGAGGCAAACAGTCGCAGTCAGGTGAGCAGCACACGAACACACACCCACGTTAAGGTTCACAGAGGTCGAGGGAAACCACCCATTCATTCACTCATAAGACTCTGGAACACCTTAAAAATGCTTTCTAATCTCTCTTCATGGTTCATAAATAGTTAATATTTGGATACACACAACTTGCACACGTTGTTTTACTGAACACTGTCACATGGTTTCGCTTGATCATATTTATATTTAAGATGTGTGAAAGTGTGTTTGGAGCCTTGAACCATAATTACAACGTGACCCATCTCAAAGACAATCCAGCCTGCAATCATAATAGACTTATAAAAACAATAATTCAAGATACTGATGAGGGACAGATGAGTGTTTTGGCGGCCGTTTCCAAATATATGTTCAATTGCCTGATTTCGTTGAAGGCTATATTTAATGATGTCAGAGATATAATTAGATTGAATTTATGACCTGTCAAAACATTAATATAACATATGTGATATTAAAGAGCCTCCAAATGTTCTTTTACATCCATCGACACATCAGCATGAGAGTATGACTGCATTAATTACATTACATACAAATCAATAAACAAGAATATGATTGGATTAAATTAAAGTTATGAGTAGTTAATGAGTTTGATTACATTTTTGATGGGTCGCATACAAATATCTTTAAATCCAATCAAGCTAATTTCAAACAGATTGTCAGGAACTGCAGATGAACAGAAACACAAGCTGCAGTATCACTTCTCACCAGTAGAGGGCAGCGCCACACTCAGGCCTGAACACATGAGTGACAGCAGTCATGTGACAGCAAAGTACTCAACTGATGGAAATAAAGGATGGATGGACAGACACACACAAACACACACACACGCGCGCACACACACACACATCTGGCAGCTTCAGTAGAGTAAACACTCTAATGTTATTACACCAGGATTTTCTGTGTGAGTGGACGTGAATGTCAGGTTGCTATTTTTGCCACTGATCGTTTACACAGTGGAAACAGATCGAGGATGCAGGACGATATGGTTTATATACGGCGAAGTGAAACATTCTGCTTTCTGTCAGGGATCCTGGAGTCGATCGTGAGTTTCACTGAGACGTGAGACTTTGCAGCTCAGACGAATGAATCTAAAAAAAAAATCTTGTGAGGGAACAAAGCTGGATGTTTTTTTTCAAATAGATTTTTTTTTTACAGTCTGACAATATCAGACGAGAAAACATTAATTAAGCAGACAGAAAAAGAAAAACAGCAGCTCATGGAGCGGCTTGGATATAAATATAGGTACTCGTGGTGTAAACAGCAATTTAACCTGTGAAATACTTGGTTTTACTACAGTTAAGTGGCTGCTACAGGGCAACCGTAATAGCAGTGGTTGTGTTGTTATTAAGATGGTGAAGATGGAGATTTTCAGTTCAGGATCACGAGATGTGAAACAGCAATTTGTCGATCAGTGCTGTTTCTGTATTTAAGACAAATTGCACGAGGGAGCTGTAAATAATTCTCAAACTACACCACTGCTGTTGGAAGTTTTCCTGTGTACTGTTCCAGACATGGAAGTGATGTCAGACATCTCATAAC
>JBBMOC010000255.1:111092-126092 GCA_037975185.1 Centropyge bicolor | reverse complement strand
TCTGTGTCTCTCAGGCTCGCTGCCTCCTTCTCTTCGCCGGCTGCTGCCATTTGTAATTCTCCACAGGAAGTCAAAACACGGTCATGAGGAAGAATCAAAGTTGAAGTTTTGAGGGGATATAAATGATGCTATTCCTGAAACTTAAGAGCTTCCTTTGGGTTAAATTTGTTTCTTCTTTGCAGAGTTTACTCACTTTCCCACTTCTGAATCAAACTGAAATGTTGGTTCCATTTCACGTCGTCTGCGTCTCCTTCAGTCTCTGTGGATATCACCATCATCACAACGGCTTTACTGCCTTTGTTTGTGTATTGAAAAGCACTCACGGATATTACCTGATCATATTAATTAGATTAGATGGATATTAATTAGATTCCCTGAATTATAATTAGATTCCACAGAGAGTCAAAAAAAACAGAGAGATGCAACAGAAAGTTTGATGGAATCAGCAGAATTATTTACTCGGCAATAAAGAAGCATGTACGTCATCATAATTAGTGAAGTAATGATACTTTACATAATTAGCTTCACCTCTCTGACGCCATCAGTTCTCTCTCTCTCGACTCTCCAAGGTGAAATGAAGACCCGCCACACAAACACCGATCAATGGCGGCCGGCGTGGGATTAGATTCCGACGCGCTGCTGTAAATAAGCGGCGTATTGACGGACAGCAGCGAGACAGAGACACCGGGGGCTTCATCCGTCTGCTTATCACTCTATTCATTACGGCGTGTTCATAAGCCAACGCCGTCCGACCGTCTGCTCCGCTGTGTTAGCCTGATCGATACGTTATCGGCTAAAATATAATACGTCGGTGCAGAGGTGGGGGTCGAGGGCGGTGGGAGGCGGCAGGGATACGGAGAGCTAACTTTTCTTTTTCATAAAAATGTCTATTCAGGTGAAACATGGTTCAGTATAAAAAGGCTATGTACAATATATATAAGTTCACTGTGCACATAGGTAAAATAAACAAGAGGAGAAAGATCCAGAATCAAGTCGAAACAGAGAGAAAAGACGCGTTAAAAGAAGGAAAATAAGAAGAGAACAGTCATTAGAAAGGTTTATTATATATGAAGAAAGAAAGTCAGATAAAATGAGAAGAAACTGAGACTGAATAAAGGCAGTAAAATGAAGCTGCGGTGAAAAGGAAAAGAAAAGTCGAAAATGAACCAGAGGCGAGATAAGAGAAAGTAAAACTGGAGGAGAAGGAGAAAGAACAGAAGAGGGAGGAAAATATGGAGAAATAAATGCTTCCACGTCTCGTCCTCTTGCTTCTTTCTCCTACAGATTTCCTTGTCGATACCAATATCTGTTCCTGTTAATGCAGCACACGGAGTCTGTGCTCAGACAAAGTTCTGCGTCGGCAGCAGGGAGACAAACAGTCACTCGGGCGTCGGCTAATGGGGATCGAAATACGAATAAAAACCCGAAGAGACGCGGAGTCAGAGACGAGAGACAGTCTCTGTTTACTTCACCTGCATTCCCATCATGCCTTGCCCGTCTTCATTTAACCAATACTCTGCGATGCACGGCAGCATCAGGGTAATTTCCACCAGCAGAGTTGCATTACACAGCCGATGATCTGGACCTAAACGCTGCTTTATCTCTTTGTTGCCGTCTTTTCATTCTCCAGATGCACTCGATTTAGCCTCTGTAATGGGACCACGAGGCATCGCCGGGGCCGAAAACCTATAGACAATCAATGATGCAGGAACGGCTTTCATATCGAGAAAAACAAGAAGGGTCTTCCCTGAATTCATCCGGCACCTGAAACCGAAGCCTGGGGCCTGAAGCATCGAGCTGCTCCACCACCACACACAGCGTCCTCTGAGACGAGCTGCACACTTCAAATTCAAGAGTCTGCATGTGTAGTGTAATTTTTCTGAAAAGCGACCAATTTTATGATTAAAGCTACATTTACTCTAATCAATATGTTATGATTTAACTGTGCTTATGGCTACGATATGCAATAAAGGTGTTGGAACATATATCTTTGAATTTAAAAGTATTAGAAGGTAAACTAGACTTGTAGGTTGTGCTATGTTCTATGAGTAATGTTTTTTTCAGAATCAAGGGATTACTAAGGTGACTGGATCAATTAGTAACTGAAATGTGGACAAGAGGGAACATATACTGGAATGAATTTTTTGTGACAAATATAATCTTGTGTGTGTTTGAAATCCAGTGTTGTACCCGAACGCGTTCAAAGAACGTTCGTTCATGAACTAACTCATATTTTGGGTGAACATGAACGTCCCGTTCATTTTTGCTTGATGAACGTTAAATTGTGAACGCACTCATTCTGCTGTTTCTTGAACGGCACTCTGATTTCGTTCAGATTACGTTCGTGCCAGATTTCAAGAGCCCTCGGCGAAAAACCAAGCTAAAACAGTAAAAACACATGGTAAACAACCATTAAAATGTCGCGGATAACCACCCGATCTGGCAACCGCAAGTCCTGCCTGTCGCTCTACCAACTTCGTCATCAGCGGTCGTCAGTCTCGTCACAATTCACATGTGTGCAAGGAAGGAGGATGCGTTTACTGAGAAACTAATTCCCATACAGTTGGGAATTAGCTCGTAGCTCGTGGCAACGTAAAAAAAAAAAAAAAAGAACTAAAAAAGAATGAAATAGTTCATTTTGGGGAAGCATGAACTTTAGTTCACAATTTTGAATTATGAACGATGAACTGAACTAGTTCATTTTAAAAGGTTTGAACTGAACTTTGAACTAGTTCATATAGAAAGTGAACTTTCCCAACACTGTTGAAATCACTCATAGTGTAGTTAGTGTGAGCACGGGCATATTTACTCAAAATTGAAATAATCCCTTTATTATCTTGGAAAATGTAACAAGCAATGGTAAGAAAATAAAAGTGCGTAGCAATAAGAAAAGGAAAAAGGGAAAACCCCCAATGGAAAATTACCAGAACTCCAGCAAGAACAAAGAAAATGAATATTAAAAAATGCTGATTAATGGTGTAAGGTAACAAACCAATGAATTGAAAGGTGATATGATAATGTGAAGTGTCTTATCCTATGAACTATCAGGGGTCTGTTCAAAGGCGTGGAAATTTAGGGGTATAAAACCTGTTGCACAGGCTATTTTGCCTCAGTGCTCTTCGGATGTGAGCTGTATTCATTTTTGAACAGCGCTCCTTTATGCCGGCATAAAGTCTTCATTGCTCCAAAACTTCTGTCTCCTGTGGATTTATTTTTTATCACCAAAGTGGATTTACGGACTAACACTTCCAAGATAAGGATAAGATATACGACACATGTTCCAAACCTGCACCGACTGACCCCGAGGCCGAGACTCATTAAAGGTCTGGGCAATTAGAGGAGAGTTATCAAACCAAAAAAACATTTCATTCACTCATAATAATAAATAACTCTGGACGTCTTGGCCTGTAAACGTATACATCATAATGTGGTTATTCAGGAGATGGATTTCGTTGGCAAGGCCGAGCAAAACAAGACTGTGTCTGAAAAGCAACAAAAATTAAACAGATTCAGACTAATCTTACGTTTGTTTCTTGTTACTTTGCTCAAAAGAAGCCCGGAGCGTTCGAACATATTTTCGTGTAATGAGGATTTCTGCTACATGATTCTGGCCAAACACCTCGTCCTCTCACAGAAAACATCCTGCAGGAGCAAATATTTCATCTGTGGTGGTAAAACAGTAAATATAGAAGATCTCTGCATTATCAATCACATTAACTCCACACATTATTTTAAAGCAAATACCAACTTTTGAACAGCGTCCTCCAGACATGAAGCAATGAGGCCGGACTTTCTGCTGAATCACTGATTCCAGCACAATGTTTTTTTCCCCAAAATCAAATCGGATTTGAAAACTTTCCAGTTTAAGCCCGACTTCAGGCGCCAGCTCTGCGGCTTATCCTTAACCCTGAAGCAATCTGGACTTGAATTTGTTGTTGAAGGGGATTCTTTTCTTGTGCAAGAGCTTTTTTTTTTGGTGCTTTTAATCCTGCATTTGTACTGAAAGTCTTTTGCATGAATTTGTTGATAAACCTTATTAATATCTGTCATTTTAACACATTAAAAAAAGACCAGTGTCATTGAAGAAAAACGAGTGTGTTTCTATTTGATGGCAGCTCTCACCCCTGAAGAGGACGACGGCGTCCATCAGAAACATCACTTGTATAACTGAACTGTGTTTCGGTGACGAGGTCTCACCCATAGACTGTATAAAATATGGACGTAGTGTCTGTGATGTCACCCATAGGTTTCTGAAGAGCAAAAATGAAGCTAATCGTAGTGCGTAGCCATCTTGGTAGCCTACCTCCGGTTACTCCAAATATGGACAAAGAGGTGGAGCGAGGGCGGAGCTGAGGCGGGTCGAATGAACGCTATTGGCTGAAAAAAGCTGCTTTATTCGAAATAATCAAACTAGCTACGGCTAACCAGCTAGGTTAAATGCTAAATATCGTTGCTAGCCGGCTAACCCCACGACGATCTCTTTCCCAAACTCAGTGACTAGAATTAGCCGGGGTGACGCCCTTTAGACCGTCAGTGGCTAGTTGTCAATCAAAGTGGCGCCACTTAGTTTGACAGCTATGAATTGTGCATAATGATGTATGCTGTATATTTTAAACGAACGCCTTATAAAAAAATCCGCCCCCCCAGATTTGTCATGGAGTAGAAAAACAGCTTATGAGACTAGAGCCATGTTTTGAACCAGGCTGTAAATATGTTTTTTTTCTGTCGTAAAATCGGACATTTTAACATGGGGCTCAAATGTAATTGACTCCCTTCTCCAGCCTGCTCTAGTGGTTATTCGAGGAACTGCATCTTTTTTGCACTTCCGCATTGGCTTCATTTTTCAGCGGTGGAGGTTGCCGCTTGGTCTCACCTCAAAGAGCTCGTCTGCTGTGCTGTAGTGGATGGAGGCTGGCGACGCGTCCGCCGGCTGGTCGTTGCACCACTGTAGCTCATTGAGACAGTTGACGCTGTCGAAGTCGCTGGTGTCCAGCTGCGAGAGGTCGATGTCCGGGAAGTCAGTGTCCAAGCGGTCCGAACACACCTCCTCCTCCCCATACTGCAGACGGAAAAAGAGGGAGAGAGAGGGGGAGAGGTCACGTTAGTCAAACATTGAGATTAAAGCTAAACTCCCGGGAGGTTTGTCTTTCTTTTTTTTGACATGCTATAAAAGTCACTTTGTAAAACATGAACCCAGAAACAGGAGGTGCTGATGCGCAGCTGGACGGATCCTCGGTGAGAAGTTTGCATGCGTCACTGGCGTCTCCTGCTTCGCCCTCTTCGAGTCTGTAAGTACCGCTCTCTGAAAGACGAGCTCCCGAACACAGGGAATCATTCTGCTCTCTATCCGCCTGCCAAGGTTGGTACTCGAGCAGCGTCGCCATTGTCAGAATTAGGGGTTTGGTTCCCCCCGGGCCTCCCTTTCTAAAATATGTATGCAGTTGAAGTATTGTGAGGCACTTTGGATAAAATCTTCCGTCGCCTGGCATATACTGTATATTATTACACTGCTCAGTGTCGGAGGCACGAGCAGCTCTCATCAGCATCCCCTCATCTCTCAACAGCTACTCATTACACATAATGAGACTTTCATGTTAGAGGAGGTTCGACACCGAAACCAATCGAGGCATCTGCCCCGGCACCACGCGGGATCAGACAGAAGACATGTCGCACGCAGCAGCGGCGACGACGATCCTGAGGCTCGTCCCCCCCCCCGGCTCGCAGCAAAGTGCAGCCGTGACCCCCCAGGTCTGAAGGTGATTAGTTCTCCTGTGACGGTCTGACGGTGTGAAAATCAGAGAAATGAGCTGCTCTGTTTCATCAGGTTCATCTGTGGACTCTTTGGTCACGGTGGCACGTGGTTCATCAGTCTTTGTTTTCTGTGGTTCCTCAATCACATGGACAGTTTCTTAAAATGTAAATCATTGGCACTGTCCTCATTAAATGTATATCACATGTGTATTTCACTGATGATGCAAAGCTACTGTGACGTTTTCAGTCATACACATGTTAATATTTTAAATTGCAGAGGTGATATATTATTGATTGATTGTCTCCTATAAACCTCATTAAGAACATTAGAACCCCCTTGTGAAACTGAGAAATCCCTTGAGGAACCCATTAACCCCTTGAACTCCATCAGGGACCCTGCCTCACAAATCCATGAAACACCGTTATGATCCTGTAGAACCACAAATATCCAGAACCCCATCAAGACCAGGATGGTCAATTTCCTGAAAAAAAAAGAAAAAGAAAAATGCCCCTATAGATTTCTGCCACTTCTCAAGGTATCTTATAACCTCTGCAAAACCACTTAAACCCCCTCAAGGACTCCTTTAAAACCCCTCCACAGAAACCTGAACCCCTGAAGAACTTCAAAGACTGACCGAGCGAATGTCACCTTTAGACCCCCTGAAACCAAGGACCCTCAAACTGCTCTCAACAACACGTGGAGGCCTCTCCTCCCGCTCTGGAGACCCTCCTGGAGACCCTCCTGGAGACCCTCCTGGAGAACCCTTCACACACTCTGACAGAGCCTCCACTCCACTGTGATCTGCTGAAACCACGCTCCAGCCACGTGGTCCCGCAGTCACAACACATGGCTTCAGATTCAGACAGAAACATGAGCCACGTCACAGAGAGCAGAGCAGGAAGTGTGTGTACGTGACTCAGTGTGAAGGGACGAGACCGAGACCTCGTGGGGGAGGAGACAGGAGGAAGAGTTTTGAGGAAAGAAGAAAAAAAAATAGTACTGGAATTTTTTACGTGTGAGTGTGTGTGCGTGTGTGTGTGTGTGTGTGTGTGTGTGTGAGCGGTTTCCACAGAAGGGCAGGGCATCAATGTGCTATTGTACGAAAGATGAGGAAACTCTGTTACCGGTCTCTCATTCACTCACACACTCACACACATAAAAAATTCCAGTACTATTTTTTTCCTTTTCCATTCATCTCACGGGGCGAGCAGTCAGGGTCGACCAGTACAGCGACCATCTTTCAAACTGAACCCAACGTTTTTTCATTCACTATCAGGTTTCTTCAGAAGTGATGTCATCTCCAACTGACTGAACTTCACCTGCCTGAAGACCCACAAGTCAATATTCTGTCTGAGCATGAAACAACTTTATACATGTGTTGTTGAGAAAATTACAAGCACAAGTTGTGTTATATATATATATATATATATACATACATACATATATATATATATATATACATATATATATATATATATAATTCCATGCGTCTTTTGACAGCATATAAACCTCATTATGACAAAGTGGTCAAAGCTGAGTTTGATGATCTATAGATTCAATATAAACTACAGCAGCATGAAAACAGGAAGGACTTCATTCAACAGATGGAAACAACAAGCACGTTCTTATCAAGTCATGGAGCTAATGTGAAACATCAGAGGAGAGAAACGTTCACGTTGACACATAGTCCCGCTCTTCTTCTTCCCTCCTTCTCAATTATGACAAATCTTCTGAAACCATTTCACAAAAGCAGTTTACAGAATTTCCCCAAAAACTGGTTCATAAATAAATGATAAAACATAATAATGAATCATCTCTGCTTCTCAGCAGCAGCGGACCATCATCCGTCTGAATGTACAGCTCCAAACACACACACACACACACACACACACTTCTCATCATCCAGAAAAGCAGCTTCACTTGTTTAGAAAATTCTTGTTATCATCATCTTATCATGTTGCATTTATGATCACGGCTCGTCGAGCTTTGATCTACGACCTCATACAAACGTTCCCACTCACTGCGCAGCGTGTGTGTGTGTTTGTTTGGTGTGTGTGAGGAGTGTTTATTTGGGTCAAGGAATGGATAACATGAGCCCATATCATTCACGGTTTCATAAATTACAGAGCAGAATTACACAGCAGAGCAGAGCAGACGTGATCAAAGAGCCAATCAGCAAAGTGGGGAGAGAGAAGAGAGGATGGAGTGATGGAGGGAGACGAGTGCAAAGAGAGGGGGGGGGGTGAAAAAGAAAGGAGGAGAGGGAGCTGAAAAATGGAGGGAGGAAAAGAAAGAGAGAGAGAGAGGGGTGAGTGCAGGAAGGAAGAGGAGGGAGAAGAAGAGATGTGGGTCAGAAGAGAGAGGATAAAAGGAGCGATAGAGGAGGAGCGATGGGGAGAAGGAGGGAGAGTCGTGACTTGATAGAGAAGCAGAAGGAGAAGAGGGGAAGGAGGGAGGAGACGGAAAGACGAGAGGGGAGAGGATGCCCTCTATAAAACCCTCCCACTGCTTCCTCTCCCTCCAGTTGCTGATGCAGGTGTGTGTTTTCACCTCGCTCCGTCTGTGTGTGTGTGTGTGTGTGTGTGTGTGTGTTAGTTAGCATGCCGCTCACATCCCTCTCACGTGCGCCTGACTCATCCCCCCTCCGCCACTCGTTCGCTCAGCACATCCTTCCCTCTCTCTCCTCTTCCCTGCTCTCTCTCCTCCATCGCTTCCTTTGCTTTCCCTCCTTGGCTCCTTCACCTGTTCTTTCCTTCCTTCAGCATCCTTCCTCCCTTCAGTCTTTCCCTCCTTTCTCACTCGTCATCTTTCTTTCCTCAAAATCTCTCTCTTTTATTTCTTGCTTTCTTCTCTTCTCTCCCTCTCTCATTGTTTCTTCCCACCATTTTTCTTATCTCATTCTTCATCTTTCCTTCCTCTTAATCTCTTCTCTCTTCCTCTGCATCCTTCCTCCCCTCTTCTGTCCTCAGAGTATCTGCTTTCCCTCTTTTCCCCTCTTCTCCTCTTTCCTCTGCTCTCTACCATCACCCTTCCTCCTCCTCTTTCTCCTCTGCTGTCCTTCATTCTTCTCTCGTCTTTCATTCTTTCCTTTTCCTTCTCTCCTCTTTCCTCTCCACCTTCCCTCTTCCTGTTTTGTCCTCTCCTCATCAACCTTCTCTTTCTCCCTTTTCCTTATCTCTCCTCTCTTTCTTCTCACTCTTCTTTCACCTTCTGTCCTTCTCTCTGCTCGTCCCTCTCCTCCATCCTTCCATCCTCTCTCTCTCTCTCTCTCTCTCTCTCTCTCTCCTCCTCATAAACTCAGAGGACGGTTTGATTGATTTCTTTGTTTCCAGTCATCCCTCCCTCCTTCTCTCCATCGCAGCCGTCAATCAATAAAAACATCCTTGGGCTTGACACATGTTCCCAAACTCACAACACATGAACAACACATGAACAATACATGAACAACACATGAGCACATGTTGCACCAGAAAACAGACCGACTGGACAAACAGCATCACAGTCACGTCATCAGCATCACGTCGGCACGGAGACGCCGAGTGATCCTCTGCTCTCTGTCACACACACATGCAGCGACAGAGACTGGCTCATGTCACTCGCTAACACACACAACAATGGGACATCCCACGCATACTAAACTATGCAACACACAAAACGTGACTGAGCACACACACAAACAGCGCGTCTGCGGCGCCGGTGTGAGCGTGCTCTCCGCAGCAGCGGGAGGCGATCGGCGGCCGAACGTGGCTGCGGCGTGTTCCCAACGCCGCGCTGAATAATGATGAAGCCTCTGACAGCTCTGAGCGTGAGTCACAGAGAGCGAGAGGAAGCAGCAGCGACGCCTTCAGCACGCTCTCATTTCTTCTTCTCCTGTGTCGTACATGATCACTGAACATCCTGCTGCACTCACTGTCTGAGTGCGGCGACCTCTGACCTCTGACACGCTCGCTCTCAGACAGATACAGACATGAATACTCCACTGGAAACGTCAGGTTCAGAACATTTGCAGCACTTGAACATGAAAGCATGTCATTACTGGAGGAGTGAATCCGAGCCGCTGACAGCCGCCGTCGTCCATCAGGAGAGAACGCCACAAACTTTTCAGAGCAACCGACAGCAGGTGTTTGCTTCTTCAGAGACGTATACATTGTGCTTTTTGTCCTTTAAAGACAAAACTGTTGCTTGTTGCTTCCAAACGGATTCATGTCTGTTTCTGATCTGCGACCTGAACATTCAAAGTTTCAGCAGATTGAATCACAGGCTGAAGGTTCGAGCATCATCTTTGCTCTTTGTTACAGTCAAGCGGCAACCTCCAGCACTGAAAAATGAAGCCAATGTGGAAGTGCAAAAAAGCTGCAGTTCCTCGAATAACCACTAGAGCAGGCTGCAGAAGGGAGTCAATTACATTTGAGCCCCATGTTAAAATGTCCGATTTTACGACAGAAAAAAACATATTTACAGCCTGGTTCAAAACATGGCTCTAGTCTCATAAGCTGTTTTTCTACTCCATGACAACTCTGGGGGGGGCTGAATGTTTTTATAAGGCGTTCGTTTAAAATATACAGCATACATCATTATGCACAATTCATAGCTGCTAATCTAAGTGGCGCCACTTTGATTGACAGCTATGGACTGACGGTCTAAAGGGCGTCACCCCGGCTAATTCTAGTCACTGAGTTTGGGAAAGAGATCGTCGTGGGGTTAGCCGGCTAGCAACGATATTTAGCGTTTAACCTAGCTGGTTAGCCGTAGCTAGTTTGATTATTTCGAATAAAGCGGCTTTTTTCAGCCAATAGCGTTCATTCGACCCGCCTCAGCTCCGCCCTCGCTCCACCTCTTTGTCCATATTTGGAGTAACCGGAGGTAGGCTACCAAGATGGCTACGCACTACGATTTGCTTCATTTGTGCTCTTCAGAAACCTATGGGTGACGTCACGGACACTACGTCCATATTTTACACAGTCTATGGTTACAGTCGATCCTCTGGTTCGGAGGAGCAGCTCCTCCTGCACAGGGTCAAACACGGTTCAGTGCACGATTGGCCCAGTGAGGCAGTGAATCCGCCCAGAAGTGAGAGGAGTGACTCTGTTCTCACATTTGCATGTTTGAATTCATAAAAAAAAAAATCTGTGAGTAAAAGAAGCTCACTGTGACATCCCCGACTGAGGCGGCCTGAAGCTACAAAAAAAAAAAAAAAAAGAGTTTGAAATCCAGAAGTCTGAGGCAGGAATTTAGATCAGTCTGGCTTTTCTGAAAAACAGCACAGTCATCCTTCGCTGGGGAAAAATGACTGTGTTATTCTTGCTAAAAGGTAAATAAAGAGGAGAAGAAGTGGCTTATTCTTCCTGTTTGAATGCAGCATAATGGCAGCGGCTTTAACACAATGGCATCTCAGAAATGAACGCATCGCTCACTGTGTCTCCGTTGACATCGTTTATGGCTTAAATGGAGCATTAGAAATGGGCAGATTAAGCAAATGGGCATGAAATTGACGTCGAATATAAAACACCTTTGAAGTTAGGAAAGGCCATGCTTCAGGGAAAACTGCAACGGTTTCATTCTGAGTTTAAGGGGTTTTAAAAAGGGGAAAATGTGACTGAATTATAGACGTATAAATACAAGAAAAAGAGCAAAGCAAATTTGAATGAAGTGAGGAAAACACATATAAAACCACAGTATCAACAACTCTAATCTCTGCAAAACTCTCCCTGACCTTTGACCTTTTGAAACCTAGAAAATCCACTTGCTAGCCTGTGCTCATAAAGGGCATCACAGCGTAATAACACCGAGGGGATGGGGTGTAAAAAAATCAAGTGTGATGACTTCCATTTGTGGTTAATCTCTGCCTTAGTAACAACAGTGAAAACCTACTGGCCCGTTCAGTCATAAAAAGCCTGCCGGGACAATCGCGCATTAAACCGGCGCTATTAATAGCAGGCCTGCACGTGGGACAGCTATCTGGGCTAAAAGGAGCGAGTGGATCTGGAAAAGGCCAGCGAGGCTCCGCCGCGGTGCTGTAGCATGTGGATGTGCCGCGCTGCATCCTTCACGTCTATCTTTAACACACACACACACATTCTTTCAAAGGTTATCTCTCGTCCGACTTCTCGCCGCGGTGCTGAGGAAACGTTCCGTGTCGTTCCATTGGTTTCCTATGAATAGCATATTGGGATTGTGGATGCACAAGGACGTCTTGAAGGTTGGAATTAGAGCATTGGGGGAGGAGCTAAAAAGCCACTTTTTCTTAGATTAAAAGCTAAAAATAAGAAGTTCAACAACCTGAAGAAACAGTTTATCAGCTGCTACTTACATATCTTATCTAATCTTAGCATAATTAAGTTCTTTGAGTTGCATTAATTGTGCCATATATTAATCTTAAGAGCACACTATTTCTGCAGTTGTGCAAGACATCAACAATGATTTTTATATAAATTTATTAAAAAGAAAGCAAAATTTTTCTTCAAGCGTTTTCAGTTTACATGTTGCTCTTCAGAAGGAGATACTTTGCTGCTGTTTTAAATAACACAACAAACTCAACACCTGATTATAAATAGTTGATATATGCAATTATGATCCAGCTTTACTGTACCGACTAAAAATAGTGCAAAGATTCAGTGTCCCTTCCCAATATCTGCACCATAAATTATGATTTGGATAAATGTATACAATCCTAGTCCCTCACATGATCCATCGGCTACGTGGTTCTGATAATATCCTGATACTTCATGGACCCACACAGAGCTTTCCTGGCAGCTCCACACCAGCCCCATTGTAATGTTATGTAAGGTCAGTCACAAGCCCCGTCATGTGCCGGTGAGTCCTCGCCAGCGTTCTGGACTGTCCAAACTTCCCTTTGGAGACACACACACACACACACACCTCCAGCACCACCACCATACAAGGTCAACCTCTCTCAACCCTCAGCTGTAGATCACAGGAGGGTGAAGGGAAAGAAGGCTCCCCTGAACGTAAGAGATGATTCCTCAGGTTAGAGAGAACGTCCACCGGTGTGTCACATGATTTATTTGATTTGACCCTCAGAGGCTTCGGTAGCTCTCGTCCTGCACTGCTAAAGCACTGGATCCAGAGGTTTCAACTGAAGATGTAGATGCTGAACAAATCCCTCATACATGATGTAGAACTGCTGAACTAATTTAGCACTTTTACTCAGTTCCCAAGAGGTAAAAACATCCAATTCTGCTGTTTTTTTCATGCATCAGAAATAACAAGGTGTTGGACTGGAAGGACTCTGCCATTGACCTTTATGATGGAGGTTCACAACAGACCAGAGCTGCAGAAATGAACATTTTCTCTACTGAATTATTCAAGTTTTTCAGATTCATTTTTGGTTTAAAAAGGTCTAAAATGCCAGTTTCACGTCTGTGAGAGCAAACCTGATGAGGAAAACTCTGAAAACATCGAACACTTTGCTGCAATAAAAGTCCAGCTTCACAACATCTGCTTGTGCATTTAGTCCAGAATGAAACCTGACAGAGGAGAAGAAGGTTCAGTTCCACAGATTATCACTTCAGGTAACTTCAGATGCGTTGAACATAATGAGAACTTAAAGGGACAGATTTATATATACGTCATCCGAACCAGGTTTTAAACTCTGAATGATGCAAACTGACGCCTTAAACGTGTCTTAGAGGAACGCTGTAATACAGAGAATGGAATGGGGGGGGGGTACATGTGAAGGTTAAGTGACAGAGCGGAGCCCATATAGCTGAGAAATGGTGATGAGAGGAGTCGGATGGAGAAGTGTAATCACCTCCCAGCCTTGCACACTGAAGTGACATGGAAGATATAAGGCAGAGTGCCAGGCCTGGGACTCCGCTAAGTGTCCCACCGCCTTAACTCTCACTTTCTTCTAGGTCACTTTGACAGGAAGTGCTTTATAAATGACACTTCAGACGTCCCGGCGGTGCCGCTCAAACTGATTGACTCCTGACCCCCCGTAAATGACGAGACCTCGTGCGCGAACATCAAGCATCAGCAATGAAAAGTGACACTAAATTAACAGGTTTTATTTTCCCTTTGCAAGTGGTAATCCAGACGAGTCTTGATCTTTTTAATTTGGTCCCCGACGCCGGTGCCAGGCGCTAATTGCTGTGGTGTTTCAGCACCGCGTTTCCCAGAGAACACTCGTCAATTAGGCAGTCTGGGTGATCTCCTCGTTGGATCGCTTGTTCTTTTATCACTTCTTCATTTCAAAACAAACCAGAAATTTAAATTCCATCCTGTTCATCCAGCTCGGACTAATGTTTACATCTGTTCCTCTAGAATAACGCTGTGACCTTCTGAAGGCCCCCCGTCTTTAGGTTGACAACCGATGCTTCATCATGACACGAGGCCTCGCCCGTGACTCGGTGAGTAATTTGCTGACAGGTAATGAGAAGGGAAAAGCCGCACGATTGAAACTTCCCAACTCATTTTTCTCCTCTGCAGACAACAGAGAAGGGATGTGCTTAATTACTGCGAACAAAAAGGACGCCCCCCCCTCCTCCGTCTGCGGCCCCCCTCCACGTTTAATAAGGGCCACAAAAAGCCAATTATGCTCTGTTTGATTATTGAGGTACAAAGTCAGACAATGAAAACTCACAAGGGTACGGACGGAGCTAAATTAGGATGCAGATCAATGGGAATCGTTATCTCATGCTGTTTAATCTTTATTTATCCGGAGAAGCTTGACTGAGCAGCAAAATGTTTTTTTTTTTTCCTGCTTTACATTTACAAAGTGAACAGGATTCAAACATTCGCTCACTTCAAACCTGCTTGTGTTACAGTCCAGAGCTCTCTGACATCATCCCTTCATCTGTTGTGTTACGTTATGTATAATTAATAAGTTGATTAATCGCTCAGTGAATAAAACGTTCAGCTTTTAGTGTCAGCGTTTCTCCACAAACTCAAAGTGATTTCATTTACAACCACAAACACAAACTGATCATTCCGGCACCAGTTTCACATTTGACGGCTCCCACGCAAAGACTTCCTGTATTCTCATTAATACACTTTCATTTAAAGAGATCTAATGTTGTTTCCATTGTAAATGCCGTTCCATCTGTCTTCAGCTGTATCACCGCTCACACACATGCTTAAAGATGCAGAGTTCATATTGAAGATGTTCTGTGATGGATGAATCGACCCCCATCTGCCCCCCCCCCCCCTCCTCCAGGTAAACTCACATCACAGCCACCTGTCTCTGTGTTCATGTTCGTTAAAGGCAAACCTATCATGAGAGACAGTTC
>JBBMOC010000255.1:103592-108592 GCA_037975185.1 Centropyge bicolor | reverse complement strand
GGGATTTATTTGAGTTTCATTTTACAATAAAAATCACTTTATATCCTCCAAACTTCAAAAGAATGAAGCTGTCAAACTTGAGTAAAAAGAAACTTTGACAAAAAGTGAAAATGTGCTTTTTGTTTTGATTCCTTTCTTCAGTCTTTGCCTTTTTCTTTTGTTAAACTTGGATGTCCAGAAGCTTCCCAGACGAGGAGAACATGACACTAATGCTCTCACAACTTTCATAATGACCCTCATAAATATCACTAATGACTCTCACAAATTAAAGCCGCTGCCTGCTATAGCAAACCTTCATACTGGGCTGCACCACTGATAACGTGTTTGACATCACAACGAGGTGCAGCATTAAAAAACGAGTCACTTTCTTTCTTTGCTTTTTTCGTGTTACTGACGACACGGCATCCAGTGCGTCTGCAGCTCTTCCTTCCTGCTGGGAGATCTGTTACACTGATCTCACCTCCAGCCAACCTCTGTCACTCTGCAACCTAATCCGGCTCCGTCCCTCCCTCCATCGCACCATCCCTCGGCCGGGGGAAGAGCGAGCCAGGCTAAATCTGGACGCGGCCGCTCAGGTGAACCCTCGCCCGTCCCCTGCAGGTAAGAGGCTAATGACGGAGGGATGGAAATACACACATTAAGCCAAACAGACTTTGCTCGATTCAGCTGATTAAACTGCAGCGTGAAGCTCTGCTGCAGGTGAGATATCTTCTCCATCTCCTCCTCCATCTGCTCCACGCATGCAGGGCTCAGGTACACTGTGTCTGTCTCAGCTGAACATAGATGCATCTCCGGATCGACCCATCTGTTCCATACGTAACCTGGCAGGAGCTGCACTTCCTGCCTATTTCGGTCCAGAGCCACACCCACCGCACGCCACCTCGTCACTAAGCACCCGCTTAATTGCCGTCAGATTAGCAGTCGAGGCTAAATCGGGCTGTTCCAGTGGCCGGTGGATAAAGCAGCAGCCAATCAAGAGCGAGCGAAGGGCAACGCAGCAGCACACTCAGCTGGGCGATCGAAAGGAAGGGTGAATGTGGAGAGATACCAAACTACATGAAGCTGGCAAGAGCTCAAGTAAAAGTCAGCACCAGAGCTTTCATGCAATATTCATCAACTTTGATGGAATTCAAATTTGCAAATTTGAGCTCTTGAAAAATAATTTGCTCGATTAATTTTTCCATCTGCATTCATGTGGCTCTAATCTTTATTATGTTTTATTCTGATTCAAAGGGGCATCATGTGAGACAGTTTTGAGCTGTGTTTCAAAGTGCTTAAATATATTTAGGATGCAAATAGGAAAAATTAAAGACACCACTTGCACAAAATATCAACAATTTAAATAATGGGTTTTTGTTGTTTTTTTTTTAAATCCAAGAATGATGCAATTATTTTTCCTTCAGTCATTGACGTAAATTTCTGGTCGTGTCTTGACCAGAAAATATTAGGTACTTTATGTTCATTACAACTCAAAACCTTCCTGAAGTAAACAAGCTAAAAATAGTTGCCTCAGTATCGACCAACAAAAAGCTGCATAAGTGAAACACTGGAATCCTTCTGGAGGCAAACCTGAGCTGACAGCAGCATCAAATTCAAAACTGTGAGCGTCAACAGCCTCGAAGGCCGGAAGAGAAAGCGTGAGTGACAGGGCGGCGGCGAGGACGACGGCGGAGGGATGAAGAGAAAACAGCGGGCTAAAAGGAGCGGAGAGCTGCCGTCTTGACTCTGCAGGTAGCGGACCCGTCGGGTAATGGGATCGGAGCGGGAAAGCCGATTCACAGCTCAGGAATAAGAGCGGCGGTGGCAGCCGAGGCGGCGGTGGAGGCCCTGGCAGCCAGGTTCATTCAGGGCTGCGCTTCAGGAAGGAAGAACGAAAAAAGTAAAAACACTGGGGCGTTGAATGGAAAAAGGAACGAAGGAGGCCGAGAGTGTTTACAGTGACGCTCAGTTTAAGAGGATTGAATCAGTTTCACTTTCAGTTGAGCTGTTGAAGAAGGGAAAGATGTTCGATCGGGAAAAGGCGACGACTGAAAAAATGGCGTAATGAATGAATTTCATGGCGTCACAGGCAGAAGGAAAAAAATGGCTAAATTGGCTATTTATGGAGGTTTAAGGATCAATAACTGTTTACATGTAAAGAAAATAGATTCAAGTTAGTTCTGATTTATTAAAACGTAACTTCCTTTACTACATGTTGTTACATCAGCATCTGTTCTACATCAAAACGTCCTCCGTGTCCTTCGTCGTCGCTCCTCCAACATGTGGACGTTGCAATCTCTTTAAGCACTGGTAACCACTTTCCACATTCCCTGTGAGACACCTCAGCTGATTAAATTGCCACTGAACAGGCTTTAACCCTCGGCGTCGACCGTGTTCCAGTCTCAGGTGTCCGGCCGTCCCAGTATCTGATTCCACTTCGCCCGAACTCGGCCTTCAGCTGCACCAGAACCCCTGCACTCCATCCATCAATCCGCCGTCCTCTGTGTCTCTATTTATAATGCATGTGAGCTCAGACGTAGAAACGCCACAGCGGCAGCTTTTATCTGTCGACTGCGGAATCTTTCCTGCATGTTACACAGTCGAAACTAAAGCACAACATCGTCAGAACTTTCCTCAGTCACGTTGAACCAAAGTGGTTAACAAGGAAGGAAAAATGGAACAACGGCTTCGTTCACATGTGCAGGTTCATCTTTCTGTTATTAAATGAATACAAATGGGCTGTAGCTCTCTGCTGTAATGTTGATAATGATCCATCACAACACTCCACTTCTTCTATAAAAGTTCAACAGAGCAACGATGTTCAGACTTTTAACCCGTTATTCTACCTCGTTTTAATTTTATCAGTCTTTAGAGTTTAAATGATCACAGGAAAAAAAAAAGAACCAATGAAATCCTGAACAAAAATAACCATAATCTTTTGTAGCGGACATGCAGATTTGTATTTTTTTATTCTCTTCTATTAAGGGATTACTTTACTTGAACATGTTGGGAAATAAGCTTATTCTCATTTCTGTCTGTTCAATGTGAAGCTGGAGCAGCGACTGAGTAGCTTAGACTATCTGAGCTTAGTGTAAAGACTTGAAACAAGGGGAAACAGCTCGAAAGCTCATCAATAAACTGGTTATATCTCATTGTTTCAATCCATCCAAAAACCAAGCTGTGGAAATGACAAGTGGGGTTTTGTCCCCACTGGTTACTGGGCAACCTGGCAAGACTCCAAAACTGTTCCTTTATCCACCTACAATCCCTCAGATTTATCTCCTGACCCCTAAAGCAGTGATCTAGTTTGTGATGTTGTTACTGTCAAATCATCAGCAAATCAACCAATAAGAAACTTCAGGGCCTCTCTGGTTTTTCAGCTGCAGCCTTTCCTCTGCTGCTTCAGGACTGAATCCATCACTGTGACATCCACGTATCTGATGGCGTTCCCAATAGCTTCGTTAGCAATTAGCGGCGCACGCTGATCCCGGCTAACCGTCAGAGCGGATTGGCAAACTGTCCAAAACTACACACTCAACTGAAGCTTCAGCTTTCAATATATCATCCTCCTCTGCCTCACTTACATCCTTTCCTCTCACCTAGCTTCCTTCCCTCCTGTGTCTCCTCCTCTTAATCTACTTTTCCTATTTGGTCTTCCTCCTGACTATGCTGCTATAATGTAAATCTTCTTTCCAATTTCCAGCTGCTGCAGTAAAGACCACCATGTGACCTGTAATTCTCCGGCTTCTGTTTGCATTAATGTTGCATGAATGCATGTGAGTCCCACGATATAATAAAAGGCACACAAGCCGTCAGCGTACGAAGCATCGTTAACAGGCGGCAAATAGGAAAAACCCCGCGACCCGTGCAAAGTCTCGCTTCTCATTTCCCTCCCTCCGTCTTTCTGCCCGTCCTCCTATTCTTCCTGTCACATGGCGAGGACGGTCGGAGGCATGACACTCATTATTCCCTGAAAATTACTTCACCTAAACATCCTTCTTACAGTGGAGCTGGATTTTCTGGATGTTTTTTTTGGGCATGAAAATTCCGGTAATAAGCACTAAATATGACCTAACTGTGACTTCCTGTAATCTGTTAATGATCGTTCTCCAATAATCCAATAATTACCTCCATCTCCATCTTTCTTCTCCGTCTTCTCCGTCAACCTCTCCATTCCCTCTCAGCTGGTAATCTATCTCTTCAGGCAGGCAGCGTTTGTAAAGCTCTTAACAGGATTGGAGAAAATCAGAGTGAACCTTATCACAGGGGTCAGGTCAAAGGTCGGCAGGGGGGGTTAATGATGCAGCGTACGTGTGCAGCGGAGGAGGATGCTAATTTACTAAGACATGAAAGTCATGTGTTTTCATCACCTGTGTGTGCATTTTCTCTGAGTGTTTTTTGTTTGTGTGGCTCAGGCACCTTCCTCTGACCCTGACTACGACTCGACCAATCGCATCGCGCCGCACTCACTGTGAAACTCCAAATCCATCGCTTCACCTGACCTTAATTCAGCAGCGACAGGTCGGCCAATCAGATTACTTCACCTCCATTTAAACTCCTTCCACGGGCAGTTCTGACCCTGATCTCTGACCCACTATTTTTTAACCATAATTTGCTCCAATTTATGAAATTTACTTATTAGCTGTTGTGCATTTCAATAGCAATTTGATCAGCGAGAAAGAAGAGTCGCAGCATATATTAGCTACATTTTGCTGTTGTGTTTTAGTGGTTCAATTAAAATTAAATCAAAGTTCAGAAATCAAATTTTAGAACTTTTCTATAAACATTTAGTCTGGGCTCTGACCCAAACATGCTCTACTCTGGATCCTCATCTCCCTCTGACCCTGGACCAGCCCGCTGTCTGCTGATGCTGTGCCGCCGCTTCCTGACCACGGCGTCTGCAAAATAAAAGGACGATGCAGCAGCAGCAGCACAAGCGCTTACAGCTCGTTCTGACGACAGGACAGCTGAGGCTCGGCAACGTCAGAGGAACAGAGCTGCAGAGAGGAGGAGGAGGAGGA
>JBBMOC010000255.1:89261-100622 GCA_037975185.1 Centropyge bicolor | reverse complement strand
TAGCTAGTTTGATTATTTCGAATAAAGCGGCTTTTTTCAGCCAATAGTGTTCATTCGACCCGCCTCAGCTCCGCCCTCGCTCCACCTCTTTGTCCATATTTGGAGTAACCGGAGGTAGGCTACCAAGATGGCTACGCACTACGATTTGCTTCATTTTTGCTCTTCAGAAACCTATGGGTGACGTCACGGACACTACGTCCATATTTTATACAGTCTATGGTGCTGACAAACGGACAACTGGCAATGACAGCGAACCCGGCGTCATCTGCACCTGAACCACCTGTGTCACCACTCTCAACCTTTCCCAAAGAAACCCCCCCCNCACACACACACACACACACACACACAAGAGGAAGGAGGCATGTGCAGACACACAGTTCATACATGAACATGACAGAGACCATCCAGACACAGACTTAAGCTCAAACACACGCACAGAAGTGGCAGGGGAAGTGTGTGTGTGTGTGTGTGTGTGTTAACTGACTCATCTCATCAGTATCTTGCTAATGTGGAGACAGACGGCTGGGCCATCTGCTCACAAGGCAACTGCACACCAGCAACTTTTTTTTTTTCAAGCGACGTCCCTCAGCAACGTCGCTCTCAGCGAGCCCAGCGATTGGCCGACAGAAGTTCACATTGAACAGCTGAGGAAACACTCATATGGTACATTTTGTTCCTATTTGATTCAACACGCCAAGCGGCCTTTAGTCTGCGGTTATGTAGGTCTGAGCTTTAGCCCGGTTGTGTCTACATGGTTAAATAAGACTATTAACTAGCCTGGTTCCAGGTAAAGGCCACTACTCAGGCTAATCTTTAGCCTGATTTCGACGACAGGGCTTCTGTATTTCCAACCCAGTGAGGCTGTGTGGAGCTTATCGTGAGCCTGGTTCCTACTACAGGGAGACCAGGAGCTGGAAAAGGCTGCTGGAACTGGGCCAAGCCATTCATGAGGCTTCAGACTAGACTGATGCCTCGTGAAGAAACTAGTTGATAATTGTGTGCATACTGGATTATATGAGGTTAAACAGAGCGCTGAGAGTGTGCTGACCAACTTCCTCTGACGCTGAAATGATCGTGCAACTTGAGAAAATTAGAACGAATCAAATGCATCAACCTGAGATTTGCAGGACGTTGCTAAATTGCCGTCGATACGAGTCTGAATTGGCAAATTGCAAAGGAAGAAAGAAAAACTCAATACTGATAACTCCGAAGAGAATTATCATGAGAAAACTACATCTGTTGCAATTACTGGCAAAATGACTTCGCGCCTCCTTGATATCCCAGAATGCATCTGCCAGTCAATACAGGGGGATTAGAGCGAGACCTTGTCTGGGTGAGGTCTGAGATTTGCAGCTTAAACACGCAGCAAAAAAGGGTTAAAAACGGCGCTTCGGGTGCAGGAGCGTGTCTGTGAAGGAGGGGGGGGAGGGGCAGACGCAGGAATCCAGTTTGTGCAACCATAAATTACTGTTGGCAAGATTAAACTAACTGCTGCACCGAGGTCATTCATGGGTGACTGGGTGAATTAGGGCGACACACGATATGAGGGATAACGAGTCAGTCCAAGTTTGGATGTTGCAACTTCAGCTGAGAGACGTCAGGCCGCTCAACAGGTCGAGAAATGAGAAAAAACTACAAACACAAAGTGGATAAAAGTTTAAGTTCTGAGGATAAAAAAAACTTCACTCAGGGTAAGTGGACATCGATTCATGCAAATCTAACATTTTACAAGATTATTGACGTACTACTGCTGTCAATAAGAGATGGTGTAAAAACATGATGCTGCAGGTGAAGCAAACCTTTATTTAACGTTCCTTCAGATCCAGATTTCCACCTTTGAAGTAATGTAATTACACTGAGAAGGTCTACAAATAGTGTCCACAGTGACAAGAGGGTACAATGTGTAATATTTTTTCTGGCAGTGTTATGTACACACACACACACACACACACACACACACACATAATTAACAAAGCTCCAAAAATACAACTCGCCGCCGTCCAACTCGGCCGCTTCACACACTCCTCCAGTCAACTAACAGCATTATTCTGACAAATAACCTGTAATTCCCACTGCTGGCCGGACGCCAACACAAACCTTCATCTCTCTCCACCCGCTCACACACACACACACACACACACACACTTACACAGACTGTTTAATTATGGCATTTCAGACGGCTAAATGTCTATTGTTTGATTACTAATTTGGCTCCATTATCTGGATATAAAACAATCAGGTAAACTGGAAACAGTGAAGAAAGTCTATGTATGTGTTCATTCTTTTTTCTTGCCTTTGAGTTTCAGACAATAAGCAAAACAAACAACCAGGTGGGGAAAAAGTATAGGAAGTTGTGTTTGTGTTGAGATGTACGAATTTAGCTAATTGAATAAATGCACCTTAATTAAGTTCTGAGGAAGAAGAAGCAGAAATAAAGGTTCTGTTTCCTTCATGTTCATCTAACATCCTCTGTTCAGACTGGCCTCAATTTATTCATCAGTCATTCTATTAACAGCTCTTTAGTTGAAGCTGAATAGTTGATGGATGGAAAGAGGGAAAGACGAGGAAAGGTGAAAAGCAAGGAAGGAAGGAAAAGGAAAAAAGGACAAAAGTGAATCAATGAAAAAGGCAACGAGGGAAGGAAGCAAGAAAAGAAGGATTGATGGATTAGGAAAAGAAAGAAGGTAATTAATGAAGGAAACAAAGAAGGGAGGAGACGACCCGACAATGTAATGTAATGTAATCTCTCGCTCACTCACTTCATCATGTTGGTGAACCTCGCTCGACCAAACACACCTGCGATCAAGCATCTCGCAGCCACATACACAGAGGTGCTAGGCAACAAGCAAGCAGGTAAAGGGTTGACTTTAACACCCCTGCCGACACACACACACACACTCATTCACACTCTCTCACACACACACACACACACACACACACACTCTGATTGCGTGAAAGTGGGTTTGCTACACCACCATGGCTGCTTCCCTTACTGCCTGCATCTCCTTGGAGACAGTCAGCACTGCAGAATTGGCCCTCACACACACACACACAGGGACACACACACACACACACGAATAAACACTATTAATTATCTCCCCTCTCATTCAAATCTGTGAATCGTCTCTATTTTAGCAGCCAAAGATGTGAAGAGGAAGAAGAAGACGACGTCGACGGCGCTGGCAGCCTGCGTCGCCCTCGAATGACCCACGACGCACACTGAGCGACACTGTCATGCGTGAACACACACACACATGATGGCACCTCGGGCACCCACAAGGGGACACGTGAAAGAGAGACGGAGACAGAGAGGTCGTTTCTGAGGCCAACTGTTCGACAAAGAGCGAGTTGGGTTGGCATTCAGACGCACTGAGGCAGACTTTCACAACCACGGCTCTCTCCACAGAACAAGATGAAGTACAAGAATGAAGTGAGGCATTATGGGTGCACTCTTCCACTTCTTCTCCCTCCCTTCTTTCTTTCCATCTCCTTCCTTCTTTTGCATCCTGTCTCTTCTCCTTTAACCTCAGCTCTTTCTGTTCTTTCCTCAATCCTTTGCTATCTCTCCTTTCCTCCCTGTCACTCCTCTTCATCACTTCCTGTCACTCCTCTTCATCACTTCCTTCTACTCCTCTCCATCACTCCCTGTCACTCCTCTTCATCACTTCCTGTCACTCCTCTTCCTCACTTCCTGTCACTCCTCTTCCTCACTTCCGGTCACTCCTCTCCATCACTTCCTGTCACTCCTCTTCATCACTTCCTGTCACCTTTCCCTTTTGTCTTTTATTCAGTCTTTTTACTTCCCCTTCTCAACCTCCTGTTTTACTGTCCTTCCTTCTTAATAATTCCAATAATACTCCATCATGCCTGTTGGATGGATGAACAGCTTGAGAAGCCTCCTCCCTTCACACCTTCCTGACATCGGATTAACTGGCATCTGTGTCCGACCATTCCTGTAACTGATCAGCTGTGTGACGGTGAGAACGAAGCCGGAGTTTGAACCTCCTCTCTTAACTCTCTCTGCACAACTATTTCTGTCCCTTTTCATGTGAACAACTGAGAGCAGCACTACAACTGTCTTCAGGCTTTGCACCACATTTCTCAACCACACTCTCCTTCCTCTCCTCTCACCTCCCCTTTGCTCTCATTTCCTCCTCTATCCCCCTTTTCCTGAGTCACCCCATCTCCTCCTCCCCCCCTTTTTTTGCTGTCCATATCTGCTGATACGCAGCAGTCATGAAGGTCACACAGCTCCGTGTCTAAAGGACGCGCGGTGACGGAGGATGCAGCATATGCTGCTATGCAGTCCAACATGTGAGAGCGGAGCATGGAAACAGTGCAGCTATAAATATAGTCAGCAGCCGGCTCCCCCTGCTCTCTGCAGCGCAGCCCGCAGTACCTGTAAGACCCAAACTATCAGACTGGAGAAAGAGAACTACACAGGACATGTCAGAGAATCATTGAATTCAGCTTGAAGCCGTGCAGCCGCTCCTCTTTCTGTCTCTCTTATTTATAGACTCGTCATCCATGGAGAAGCAGCTAGTTATCAACACCAGGGCTTCACCTTCTGCATCTGGCTCCTGAAGGCCGATCTGGAAACCAGCACCACAGCTGAAGATTGCATTATAGATTTTTGCTGATATTAAATATGTGTCAAGCTGCAAAACGTGTGTTTCTTTTATCTCATTGGACTGAATCTCAATGTGAGGATGAAGCAAAGAGGAAGGGTTCTTACCATGATAACTGATGCACAAGCAGATGAAAGAAATTTGTCTGAGTTAAATTCTGTGTCAGATTCAGTCGTGCTGAAGGAGATCACAGATTCATATTTGGGAAACAAATGTGAATTTTTTTTTCATTTGTTGTCACTGAACGCCTTGGGAAAGATGGACAGATCATTTATCAGTGGCTTTTAATAGAAAGCAACACAAACCAATCGAACAGGTTAACATACTGGGCTTTGTGCCAGGAACAGCTAAATTTATTCAAACTTGCCTGTTAACACCATTTGGAGTCATAGATGTGTGAAGTTGATTAGTTTAGCTCCAAATGTGACCATTTTCATGCCAAGTGTTTTTTGGTAACACTTGTAAAACCACATTCTCAAGGGCCATTAAACTTAAACTGCACTGTGATTAAATTTGTCTTTAGTGGCTTGATTTAATAACAATTTTTTGGATTCAATTGTTTAATATTTTAATTCAATGACTTTCACCACTTAAATCTTGCAAAAGCACATTAGTCTATTCAGTCTTTGCTTGTCCGAAACGTGCTTTTTATCTATTTTCATCATCAGTGTTTCCTCACTTCAGTAGATCTACTCATGGGTATCTGGGGCAGTGCGGTAGGGGGGTGGGGGGGGGGTCACCTCGCAGCAGGATGGTTCTGGGTCCTGTGTGGAGTTTGCATGTTCTCCCTGTGTCCTTGTGGGTTTCCTCTTTCCACAGTGCAAAGACATGCAGGTTACATGCCGTTTCTATGCTAGTGTGAACCAAGCGGCAACCTCCGGCACTGAAAAATGAAGCCAATGCGGAAGTGCAAAAAAGCTGCAGTTCCTCGAATAACCACTAGAGCAGGCCGCAGAAGGGAGTCAATTACATCTGAGCCTCATGTTAAAATGTCCGATTTTATGACAGAAAAAAAACATATTTACAGCCTGGTTCAAAACATGGCTCTAGTCTCATAAGCTGTTTTTCTACTCCATGACAACTCTGGGGGGGGGCAAATTTTTTTATAAGGCGTTCGCTTAAAATATACAGCATACATCATTATGCACAATTCATAGCTGTCAATCTAAGTGGCGCCACTTTGATTGACAGCTCTGAACTGACGGTCTAAAGGGCGTCACCCCGGCTAATTCTAGTCACTGAGTTTGGGAAAGAGATCGTCGTGGGATTAGCCGGCTAGCAACGATATTTAGCATTTAACCTACCTGGTTAGCCGTAGCTAGTTTGATTATTTCGAATAAAGCGGCTTTTTTCAGCCAATAGCGTTCATTCGACCCGCCTCAGCTCCGCCCTTGCTCCACCTCTTTGTCCATATTTGGAGTAACCGGAGGTAGGCTACCAAGATGGCTACGCACTACGATTTGCTTCATTTTTGCTCTTCAGAAACCTATGGGTGACATCACGGACACTACGTCCATATTTTATACAGTCTATGGTGTGAACATGAGCATGAATGGTTGTCTGTCGTGTCGGCTCTATGATGAACCGAACCCGCCTCTTGTCCAATATCAGCTGGGCTCGGTTCCAAGCCTCCAAAGCACAAGCAGCTATAGATAATGTCTGGATACCTGGTCAGCAGAGAGCTGAAATAAAGATTACTTGCACAATTACTGCAGTTTAAGCAGCTGCAGTGTTGAGTCGTCTGGGGGATATTTTATTGCATAAGTTTGATTTACTTCACTGGCTGAACAGTCAGAAACTATAAGTCAGAATACATTAAGCTGCTTGGCTTATCAAAACAGTAGCTAATGTGTTTGAAGCAGCTGATTTAGCTCGACTTGCAGAAGCTGCTTCGATGCTTTCGGTCCAGAGCGAGGCAGTTTCCAAACATGCAGTTGTTTCGACAGAGTGCACATCAGCCCTTATCTGGCTGTAATGCACACGTAATGAGGCTCTATTTTTTACCGAGGTCTGATGGCTAAGAAAGTGTTTCTCCTCCCCAGGGCTCAGAACGCTGTGCCTGGCCCAGATAGACACAAGGCTAACCTACAGGAACAGCCCAGCCTGGTGCTATGATACCAGTAATGTGGACTGACAATAAAACTGCTCCCTTCAGGCAAATGCAGCAAATTATGTGACAATAAAAGTCTGTTTTTAGGGTCTGAGTTTCTGTCTGTTCTGTGCAACTTTGCATTGACAAATGATGAAAACAACAATGTTAAATTTTACGCCACCAAGTCTATAACATGCAATAATAATTAGCTGAACTTTTGACTCAAAGCAGGTTTCGCTCATGGACGTCTTCAGGCAACAAAATTGCATCAAAACCACTGCAGACAATTATACAACTGATGTGATTTTGATGCAAAACTAGTCCCTGAAAGTATGAATGGCAGTTGTTGCATCTGAACATCGGCCTGCAGCTAAAATTAAACAAATCCAATTACATAAGAAACACACTGCGTAATGAGTGGACAGAATGTACGCAAGATGTAGAGAGAATTAAATGGGCTGTAGCTCTAAATGACAGCAATAAGATCCAATTTCAGCCGAGACCATTTTAATCAGACATTTAGCGGCTGCTCTTATGGAAGCAGCAGCAGAATGAGCTTCTGAGATCAACAACAACATTAAGACTGCGAGGCTTCCAGCATCCTGACGCCGTCTCTCACACTTTCTTACAGCCTTTAAAAAATTCAACTCCAGTCTGTGCGCTGGCCTCCGGGAAGCCTGGTCCGACACGCCGGCCAATCAGAGAGCTCTCCTGCAGCAACAGCTCACACCACCAGGTTGCTCAATCCGGGGCTGGGAGTCTAAAGGTGACGGCGCTGCAGAGGTCGAAACGCAAATGAGTGAAGCAACTTTGAGGCAGGAACGCGTGAGTTTGACCGCTTTCACTTTTCCTAAAGCACCTTTGGTCCAGTTTCATCAGAAGAGGCACGTTGTCCTCTGGCACAGGCCTCACGTGCACACACACACACACACACACAGACAAATGGTCAAAGAGTGACCTCACGAGCATGAAGAAGGCGTGTTCTCTGGCCACATGAAGTATTCCCATGCTGAAATAGAATAGTGTATTTTAGTCACATACACACACACACACACACACACATAGAGTCATAAACACATTCTGCATTTTCACACACGTTTGTAAGTGTGTGTGTGTGTGCAGAGAGGTGACAGCAGATGCAGCCCTGGCTTCGCAGCCTCTCCTATCCATCACTGTCAGGACAGCCAGGTGGACACACACACACACACACACACACACACACACACACACGCCCATATATATATACTGTATATACCCAGAAGTGTCTGCACAAGTCGCCACAGAAATGCAAGGAAAGGGAAAAATAAAAGCATGACTAGGCCTTAACACACCTACTTACAGCAGCTTTCCCTGCTGAGCCAGTCGCATGTGACACAAACTCAGGTCAAGAGCAAGATGGCGTGAAAGCATGCGTGACCATGATATGGAGAAGCAGCGGGGCCTTGACCTCCGACCTTGTCTAACCCTTCTTAGAAGCAGGCAAGGTCACTAAAAACAGATATTTATGGCTGCAGGACAAAAATACCTGCTGTAAAACCTCGGCCCGAACACACTGACTATCATATACTGCTGCAGGTATGAGGCAGCTGACCAGCGAGCGCCTTGCTAAAGGGCACGTCAGTCAGTCATGACACACGGTCCGTGACTTTTAATGCACTTCCTGCACTCACACGTAGCCGATCGGGATGACTGCGTCAGGTCCGCTGGTAATTTTAGACGAACGTTGGCAGCTCCTGCTGAAGATGTTTGTCAGGGCAAAGCTAAGGCTCCTGGTTAACCGAACCTTCAAAAAGGTTAAACCCGCTGAGATCAAGGATGGCTTCTGTTTACAGGAGACCTGCCAGGAAAGTAGCATTCAGACAAACATCAGAACAAAGTCAAAGTCACGTAGAAGAAGAGGTGAAACCAGAGTGAAGGTAGAAACAATCTAAATATTGTTCGAAAATTTGCTTCAGGAGAGAAACGACAAGGTTCATGGCGACAAACCCATTTTGATACATAAGGAAAAGACGAAACAAAATATAAAAACTATTAAAAAAACTATACAACATAATAAAGAAGAAACCTGCACTGGAAATAACCAGCATCCACTCTGAGACACAACTTCAAACACCCATGTAAAAGCATAGAAGGAAGAGTAGGAAGGAGGTGATTTCTTTCTCCACATGAGCAGGTAACACCTTGGAAATGAATCCACCAAATGCCTCAAAACTGGAAACTCAGCCAAGAGGAACTGATCATGTGTCCCACTTGGCTTCATCACGTGAACTGGACTCTGTGCTCTTTATAATCCAGCACTTTCATTGAGTCATACTATAAAAAGTTACACCAGCATGAATGTGCTTTATTCCAGTCATAAAAGTAATCAACTCTACGACGCATTGGTGGAGCACAACTGAGAACGGCACAGGGGGTTTAAAGGGTTAATGACACCAAACTGAGCAGAAACAGTGGTCGGCGAGCTACTGATCGATTCTATCTACCAACACAACAACCAGCTGTTCTCAGAGCAGCTCCAGCTCCTCCAACATGGCGGCTTCTGGAGCGAAGACGCCTGGATGTGAGAATGAAGGTCACACCTGTGCAGCCTACATGCAGAGTTATATGATGCAGGCTAATGTTAGACTGAGCTGGAAGGAGCTCTCAGCATGTTAGCCTACAGGCCAGAGCGAGCGTGTTCCCCTCAACATGCACACGCACAGCAGAAACACACACACACACACACACACTGTGGGCCATACAGGCTGCCAGTATCAGTTGCTGCTGTGATCATGTATCAGACCTCCCACCTCTCCTATGATGAGAGCTGTGCGTCCTCAACATACACACACTGACAAGCACACACAACACACAAACCTGTATCAAGTGAGGGATCTGCTCGTATATCGGTGAACCCCCGCACCCCCCCCCCCACACCTTTGTCCCCCACATCGTCACCTCTCACCACCTGCAGCCTGTCACCGCTTCACGATCGCACACAATCACACACATAAACTAATATACAAGGACACACACCCGGCAACAAACACACTGCATCATCACGGACAGACACACAATCGCTTAAACATGAACGCTCACGCAAACACCTTGTCACACGATCACTCACACACACGTACACACACACACAGAGAGGCAGCGGAGGGTGGCCGGTGCAATCAGCCGCTCCGTCCTTGAGCGGAGTGAGGGATGCCGGGGTGCCACATCAACGCAGAGGCAGCTCGCACACACACACACACACACACACACACACACATACACACACACACACACACACACAGCATGCACAGACAGGCTCATAAACCACAGCCTTTTCCGGTCCATGCAATAAACACACACGCACGCACGCACACACACAAACACACACACACACACACACACACACACACACACGTACACACGTACACACGTACACACGTACACATACATACGCACACACACACACACACATACGCACACACACACACACACACAGAGTACATTAGAAAAGCTGGAAAGTTTTGTTCAACACAGACATGATTAGAGGACAAGTTGTATTGTACAGTGTGTGTGTGTGTGTGTGTGTGTGTGTGTGCGTGTGTGTGTGTGTGTGTGTGTGTGATCTTAATATTCTCCTGCAATTCTGTGACATTTTAGGTTGTTACCTTACAGGAACGTTGCTGAATATCTCTCTCTTTCTCTCTCTGTCTCTGTAGCCTTTTCACCTTTTCCCTTTCAATTTCCCTCGTTCTCTGTCTCCAACTTTTACACCCGCGCAGTTTTCAATTAAGCTCAAGAGACGCTTCATCGTCTCACTTGATCCTCCTTCTACCTCTCTCCTCTCTTTGCCCTTTCAAACTATTTTCTTACTTCTCCAACTTTGTCTCCTTCCACACACTTCTTCATCAATCATGTGTTGACTCTTTCCCTCTTGTTTAATTGCTTTTTTTTTGGATTTGAAGCTGCTTCATCTTTTTAAGCCATCTATGCCTTTGGAGATGTTGCTTTTAGTTTTGTGTTAGAGGTCTTTAAAATCCCATATCTGATTTGAGAAATCATCACACTTCACTTAGCTTTCTGACACACGGGTCATTTCCATTTCTTTGTCATTTTCACAAATTTAGCGCTGAAATTATTTTCCAATTTCAGCCTGTATTGGCAAGGTAATGCCTGCAAAAGTGTTGAAAAGGTTCAGAGCGTCCACACTGTTTCTACATTACACCTGCAGCAGTCCACACATTAGCACTAGGCTGCTTACTCCAATGTGAGGAGATAACCCAGGCTTAATGGCTTAACACACACAGAATTAGTCCAGTACAACCAGTTGCACTTCTCAGGATGTTCCAGTCCGACACTGTCGACAATAAACCGCCACAGAAATAGGTTTATTTTTGTCCAAATGATTCACTTTCCTCGCAGATTCTTCTGAAGTTTCCCCCAGTATTTTATTACAAAGGCACTTTTCAAACTGCAGCCGCAAGAAAAGACCCGTTTCACTAATCTCACAGATGGTTAAATGTATGAGATTTGCCTCCTAAGCACATCCACAGTCTGCACACACACACACACTCTCATTCACATGCAAACACATAAAGAGCATATAAAAGAAAGCTTGAAATGTTCCCAGTCAAACAAACGTCTGAAAACTACCTACAGAAGCAAGAA
>JBBMOC010000255.1:57579-82579 GCA_037975185.1 Centropyge bicolor | reverse complement strand
TGGTGTGTGTGTGTGTGTGTGTGTGTGTAAGTGTGTGCTACTGCATTGAACCATATCAAATGAACTTGTACTAAATGTGATCGGCTGAGTCTCTGGAAAGTTGTAACTAGGTAAGCGAGTGTGTGTTTGTGTTTATGTGTAAAAGAGCATGTTCACACCGGTATGTGCTTGCCTTCCCCTGGCACCTGGTTGCCACGGCTATATGCCAAGCTGGTATCTATCGGTTTGTGTGTGTGTGTGTGTGTGTGTGTGTGTGTGTGTGTGTGTGTGTGTGTGCACGTGTGGCCCCTATTGTCCTCATGCTTCCTAACGCCATGCCATGGAAATTTCCTTTAACCTTTCCTCTCATTTACACCAGTGCCCTTGAGATCACATACACACGCATGAACCGACACTTACTCTCACACACACGCTTACACACCTACACACACACCTACACACACACACACAGTGGAGGGTGCGGTAGTGTAGTCTACAGTTGAGATAAACCAACCGTCATTGTGTTGAGACTATAAACAGTTTGTGTCCAACAAATCTGCTTCACAGTCACATGATGATTATCACTAGTCTACTGCTAATACTACAGCCACCGTTACTACAAGTGGTGCAGTACTACTACTGCTTCTACTACTACAACGCATTCCACTAATACTACTCCTTCTAAAGCCAGTAAACTACTACTACTATGGCTAGCTTTAAAACAACTACTGCTGCTGACAGTACAGTATTAGCTTACTACTGTGGGTAGTACACTCCTACTACTACTACTACTCCTAGTACTACTACTGCTTCTACTACCACCACCAATATAATTAGTAGGGCTCTTGCTCCTACAACAATTCTTTCCACTACTCACCACTATTACTACTAAAACTATTATACCACAACTTCAGCTGCTATAGAAAGTACTACTAGTGGTACAGCTGCATGGTAACTGCTTCTACTGCTATTACTACAAATATCACTACAATAACTGCTACTGGTCTTACCACTCCTTCCACTAGGAATACTACTACTTCCGATTCTGCAATTTGTACGACTGCTGCGATCTCTGCTTTACTACAATGAGAAATTAGTCTTCTGATCATTGTTACTACTAAAAGAGCACCAATGGTAGTACTACTACAGATTGTACAGTTTCTCCAACTGGCTGCATTTGTCGCTGCTGATACTACAACCTCTGCCACTGCAGTATCTATTATTGCTTCTGCTAGCATCATGACTACATGCATGGGAGTATTTCTACTACTCGCAGAGTGAGGACAAATATTGGAGAGTGATCAATATGTCAGAGTAAGCTCACGTCCCTGCTGCTGCTCTGCTCCTTCAAGCCGAGCAGAGGAACAGTTTAGAAACTCTGCATTACCCATGAATGCACCATGTAATCCCTAACCTTGTGCAGCATGCGGCGTAATCACATACAATAATCCTGCTGGACCAGTGGATTATTGGGAGGGAAGCGACAGACTGGTATATACGTATTGGTTTGGCAGAGGACCAGTGAGTGTGTGTGTGTGTGTGTGTGTGTGTGTGTGTGTGTGCGTACTAATGCGTGTCACCTCTTGGGTCCAGCAGCCTATAGTGTTGGTGTCGGAGGAGTGATGATGTGTTTGTGCAGTTGGGCGCTTGCCCATCCACGGTCCAGACATCTTTACAAGTCGATCTGTCTGGCGGCTAAGTCGGGACGAGCCCCAGCCAAAACACTGGCAAAACGTCAAGGAGAGAGAGAGAGAGAGAGAGCGAGAGAGCTGGACGCTGTAGGCTGTGACGGAGCCCAAACCGATACGGGAGCAGCGTGTACACCTCCATCCCTCACACAGCTCGTTCATCTCCCCTGTTTTATTACACTGTTGCACGGCATCAAAGTCTTAATTTTTACAGTAGAAAGTGTCAGAGTCCAATTTTTTAACTGTAGCAGACAGTGAACAAGCCCTATATTTTACAGGTAGGCAAGTTCAAATCTTATTTTTTTACAGCTGTGTACAACATTAAATCTTTGTTGTTCAGGCTTTAATACAACCCTGTTTTACAGTTCAACATTCCTACTATCATAATCACGTGCATCGTAAAAGTCAAGCCTTATTTTAATGACATTATATTAGTAAAAAAATCACTGCTGTCATCCACTCCCACCCACTTCCATTATCTCCTGAATGCTTCAAATGCCACTTGTGGTGCAGATGTGGAGAGATGGCGAACATCAGGCTCCGTGTGACGCTGACATGTCGCTGCCATATCGGCATCTCTCTCATCTCGTCAGACTTTAGACAGAGACGCGGCCATCTGCATGCTCTTCCTGCTTTAAAATAACACGTTTCCCTGGTGGCTGCTCCCCCCGTGATAAATCAGGTAAGTGAGGAGGAGAGCTTTAAAGAAATAGGGCAGCCAGCTCGCCGTCGACCGCCGGGCCTCCACATACTTCCCTACAAAGCCCTGAGCTGCTGGGTGAGATTGGATTCCCTCTCCTTCAACCTCGTCCTATCTCCCTCAGGTGGTGTGCAAAGCGGCGGTGCATGTGCGAGTGCAGGTGTGTGTGAGTGTGTGTGTGTGTGTGTGTGTGTGTGCAGAGAATGACAAACAGCCCCTCGCTCATGTTGACACTATCAATATAGCAACAGGGTGCCTGTGATGAATACAAATTGCCACTAAAGGTTAGCTAAGGACAGACGACATACGTACACACACACACATGTGCAGATGTACACAAATGTCAACATACGTGCTGGGATAAAAAAGGAAACAGGCCGGAGACGTGAGGAGGAATTCAGATAAGGGATGCATGCGTGCATCAACTCCCTGCAGTGAACACATGAAATATATACGCACACTCATCCTGCACCTCTTCACCTCATCCTACATGCAAAGAACAATGTAAAGGCTTCGCACGACACAAGGCCACTTCATCGATCCTCTAAAAGCTCAAATACCCACAATGCACGCAGTCATTATATTGATATTTGAAGAAAAACAACATGAATGACGATATTTGTACGGAAAAAAACACAAAGGAAAACTGCACTGTTTATAAGACCAACACATCATGTAGAGGTAAAAGAAAAGGCCACAGATCATCATGTTGGTGCACGGAGAGATAATTTTCTTTTCCGCCCCACTTCCCACCATCTATGCTGTTCATATGCACCCTCTTGCCTCCACATCCTTCTTAAGGTCCTTACACACCAGGAACGACGCGAATATACGACGCGAATCGCGAAATATTCGGAGGCGAATTTTGACGCGCCTGACTATACATATCAAGCGCGATGTGATTTTGCAACTTTCTAAGGGGGGAAAAAAAGACCCAGGAGGAAGTGAGAGGAAGAAAATGGAGTCTACTTCAACCTCAAGTGATGGCGAATGTGACAGCAACACGATTGAGTTTGAGACAGTGAAAATACAAATAGTATGTTTTATCTTTTTTATCTTTTTATCTTGCCTGGTTCTGTCCGAGGTTTCTGCCTGTTAAAAGGAAGTTTTCCTCGCCACTGTCGCATCAAATGCTTGCTCATGATGGGAACTGTTGGGTCTCTATATGTTGTCGGGTTTCTTGACCTGCTCTGTATGTAAAGTGCCTTGAGATAACTGTTGTTGTGATTTGGCACTATACAAATAAAATTGAATTGATTTGAATCTTTTTGTGAATTTCCCCACTGTGGGACGAATAAAGGCTTATCTTATCTTATCTTATCTTATCTGAACAGGTTAGCTTACGAGCTAAGGTTACTTAGCATAGATGAAAGTTAAAACAAAGACGTTTAACAAACTGTTTAATCACACACACCATCATCATATGTGAGATCCGACGCTATGACTCTCACAAGTTGTCCTTCAGGTCGTTATCCTTGTAATTTTTATGTTTTTTATCTGTTCTCTGACACGAAAACAATCAGCCGGTCAGCCATGTTGGATACACCAGTGAATGTGACGGCTCAACAACACGCAATCTGATTGGTCAGAAGTGGACACACAGGATGTGAAACTTCGGAAAATTCCAACTTGATGCGAAAAAATAAATGCTACAATATCGCCGGACGAGAAAACGTCGCTGATGTGAACGCTTGTATGACGTCCAAATTTAATCGCACGAAAAAAAACGCTCGCAGTGAGCAGAAGATTTCCAAAACCAAAAAACTTCTTGGTGAAAACCCAACAGAGGCAAACACAATCATTCATCCACATGACAAGACGCCGAACTCGTTCACCGCCAACGAGTCGCAAAGGTTAAACGGTATGTAAATGATGATCTAACAGTAAATAACCAAAATGATAACTCCTGCGTGCTCGGCTGAGTGTCTGAACGGTGCATAAAGGTAAGAGCCATAAAAAAAGAAGGAAAGAAGGAAGAATATACGACAAGAGGTGATAAGAGTGAATCACGGCTTTGACTGTAAAGTATATAATCTGTATTAAAACTACAGCCTGGAGAGAGAGCGAGAGGGAAACGAGATGAGGAGAAATTTACATCCTCACATCCCACTCTGGTTTGAGTCACAGCGAGAGCGGCAACAACCTGGAACGCGGCGACCAAGCGAATAGATTTTCATATAAATTAAGACGGCGAAAGGCTGATGATGAATACCTAATAGGGCTCTCGCTCACTGGTGTCTCTGTTGCTGTGGATGCTTTTTTTTCCTTCCCTCATTTCTTCCCCTTTTTCGGCCCATCATATCTGTTCCCTCTGCCTCTCGCTGTAACACACGCGATGAAGCCATTGTGCGTGTTGGACACTTTGCACGGTTGAGTGCTGCTCTGCTGCTCCACCTCGGGGGGGAAGAACAACCGTTTGGAAGATCCTGCAGCGTGCATGCAAGATAGGACGCAAACGGGAGTTAGAGATTCTGCAGCAGTTCCCAGTCTATAAAGAGCTGCGCTGTCCTGATCATAGACTGTATAAAATATGGACGTAGTGTCCGTGACGTCACCCATAGGTTTCTGAAGAGCAAAAATGAAGCAAATCGTAGTGCGTAGCCATCTTGGTAGCCTACCTCCGGTTACTTACTTATTCGAAATAATCGAACTAGCTACGGCTAACCAGCTAGGTTAAATGCTAAATATCGTTGCTAGCCGGCTAACCCCACGACGATCTCTTTCCCAAACTCAGTGACTAGAATAGCCGGGGTGACGCCCTTTAGACCGTCAGTGGCTAGCTGTCAATCATCCACTTAGATTGACAGCGATGAAATGTGCATAATGATGTACGCTGTATATTTTAAACGAACGCCTTATAAAAAAATTCGCCCCCCCCCCCAGGGTTGTCATGGAGTAGAAAAACAGCTTATGAGACTAGAGCCATGTTTTGAACCAGGCTGTAAATATGTTTTTTTCTGTCGTAAAATCGGACATTTTAACATGGGGCTCAAATGTAATTGACTCCCTTCTGCAGCCTGCTCTAGTGGTTATTCGAGGAATTGCAGCTTTTTTGCACTTCTGCATTGGCTTCATTTTTCAGCGGCGGAGGTTGCCGCTTGGTCCTGATCTGAGAGCAGTTTCTTGTGCTGACACCGTGACCTCTGACTCGTCCTGCTCCCCCGAGCTGTGGGCAGTTATTTACTCTCAAATTTCATTTAAATTAAAAGGTTGTAAAATAACGGATGAATCATAAGCTACTTCATTTCCAATTTAAAGTCCCCTGATTAAAACTAAGTCTTGCTTGGCGCTGTGATGGAAACCAGGCTGCAGAACAACACAATACAATCTCCAGGTCCAAATTAGGTTAAAGAGAAGCAGAAACAAGGCTCAGGTGTATCCTGATATAGCCCGACCAGTGGAAACCAATCTAATGAAGAAGTACAGCAGAGTTGGGTTTGGCTGTAAACCATGCTGGCCACTAAGCTTTTGCTAGGCCTGTTTATCCCTGTGTTAGAAACCAGGCTAAAGGTCAGCGCTGCCACAGCCTCGGTGTGTTCTGCTGGGACACCAGAGATAAAGCTGATTCTAAGAGAAAATGTAAATAGGAAACGATCGTGATTGAAATCAATGGATGGACTGTAGCGATGATAACGTTCCACCATCGGTAGCAAGCACTTAATGAATCTGGATGATATCTTTAGTCGGCCTCTATCCTGATGTGAGTCGCACAATTAATCACATTAAAATTTCAATTTGGATTCAAATCTCCACACAATCTCAACGGAACAGATTCAGCCATGTTTGCATTAGCAGGGATATCGCATGCATCAAACCAGAAGCTTGTCATTACTCCTGAGTTGCATCGACAAACGGCAAGACTTTGTTAAACCATGTGACAAACTGCACACACATGTGAAGCAAAGAAATAGCTTAGGAGGGAAAAATAATCTGAATCGAGGAAATAAATATACTCACAACTTTGCTTGGAGCTTTTACACAGCAAGAAAAAAGCAATCAGAGGAACATATTGTATTTTGAGCAGCGGTTGCCATATAGTTTCTGCATGGCACATTTATACAACGACCTGATATATCAGGTGATGATGAAGCTAACAAGGCTACGACAACAGCTATGAAACACTGTTTTCAACTGACTGCACTAACTTGACTGACAGGAGCCTGATGAATGACATCAGCCCACCAGGAAATATCAGATTACAGAGGCACGATTTTTTTTTTTTATGAAAACTGATTTATTCAGATAATTGTCATCTCAGTTTTGAGAGAGAAACTCATACTTGTTTAATAAAGAATCATCCGGGCCTCATGTGAGTGTGTTCAGCTTTGGCCTGTGGTGCTGAGCAGGCCTGAGTGAGCAGCTGACGAATCACCATGCAATTAATTATTGAGAGACCCCTCACCTGCCTCTGCGAGCATGTTAGCTATCAGAAGAACACGCCAACATGTGACACACATGCAGTTTACAATACTTGGCACACACACACTCACAAAACCCCGTGGGGGGGGTCAGCATTTAAGCCGGATGCCTGATGAACCTCAGAGGGATTTGAGAGGAAGCAGCCATATTCCCAGCGCCCACTATGACGCACACGCACACACGGAGAGGCCACACATAAACACACGCTCACAGTTAACTGCACTTACACACCCACACGCAAACAGATCCACTAGGCACCTTGGTGCAGCACCACAGTAACCACCAGCGAAGAGCCGGGCTCCCACAGCGCTGGCTTCAGAAACATTACCCAGACCAGAGTCAATTTCAGCAGCGATCGCAGAGTTAAGCTGCATCTCTTTCATCGATTAAACACTGTCATTCATGAGCGCTGTAAACCCAACACCAGCAGCACCAGAACAGGACCAGACCAGGACCAGAACAGGACCAGACCTTCAAAAAATCCTCCCGGTTATTCTCTCAGTTTATGGATTATAGTTCACTCCATCTATTGACACAAAGCCTTCAGCCCCTGATCTTTGACCTGCTCACTGTAGGTTGCAGTATTTGTGATCTATAGTTCTCTGTGACTTCGTCAACATAACATCATCAGACACATCCCTGAACTATCAAATGTGCCTGTAGTAGAAGCTTATACGTGTTAGCACATTTTCACTCATACTGTACAATACGCTGGACGTGCATGCTTGTGTGTGTGTGTGTGTGTGTGTGTGTGTGTCCTGCACACGGTGACAGAAGGGACAGGTGAGTCACTGCAAGGCTGCAAGCTGAACACATTGCACTGCAGCACCGCACATCACGACTCAGACGGACAGAAGAGAGAGGGAAAGATTACGGCACCGAGACGGGGATGAGACGGAGGAATGAAAGACGAAGAGCTAAAAGAAAACAGAGGACAGTCACAACAAAAAGGCAGGAATCAACGGGCGGGGAAGGAGAGATAAAACATAGCGAGGAGAGTCTGTCTGTCTACCTGTCTGTGTGTCTGCCTGTCTCTCTCTCTCTCTCTCTCTGTCTGCCTGTCTATCTCTCTGTCTGTCTGTCTCTCTGTCTGTCTGTCTGTCTGTCTCTCTCTCTCTCTCTCTGTCTGCCTGTCTCTCTCTCTCTCTCTCTGTCTGTCTCTCTGTCTGTCTGTCTGTCTCTCTCTCTCTCTCTCTCTGTCTACCTGTCTGTGTGTCTACCTGCCTGCCTGTCTGTCTGTCTGTCTGCCTGTCTACCTGTCTGTCTGCCTGTCTACCTGTCTGCCTGTCTGTCTGTCTGTCTGTCCCTGGCACGGTGCTAATCCCAGTCACTGCCAATAACACCTGCATCCATCACTGTGAGGTGGAACTCAAAGCCTTGTTATTTATACACCTGTCTGTCTGCCTACCTGGCTGTCCGGATCCTTCACTCTTCTCTGTCACTGTCCAATTTAAATCGGATTTATTGCTCTACGTCGAGAAAGTGACGCGTCTGTCTGCTGGCAGACTAAGTACAGATGCATTAAAAGGGCGGTTTATACACCGTGTTCAGCTATCAGAGCAAATGGTCGGTAAAGGACTGTGTGACTTCTGATCTGAAAGTGGATAGACTCATCTGATAGTCAAGGATGAGAGCTGAGCGCCTGCTGTGTAGGAGTGCAGGTACACACACACACACACACACACACACACACAGAGAGAAGCATCATGGTTATAAGACAAAGTGCTGACTGACAGTACGAGGCTCTGTAGGGCTACACAGCAGCACAGTAATGGCTTTAAGCTTTATTAAGTTTTCCATTTGCTACATGTAGGCATCGTTTGGGTGATGCAATTAACATTTTAAACACTTAAGGGATGAGTTTTATCTTGATTAGTCTACTTGATAACAACGTGTATCTTGGGGGAACAGAGGAGGGAAACATGGAAGCAATGAGTGATATCATGTCTGGGAACAACGTGCTCCTGAAAAGTTTTCCCAAAGTTTTTCAATTACTAATCTATTTCAACCTCCACCTCACATCCTATTACACTCTCGGGCTGGGTTTGTTCTCCTCTTTGTGGGGTTTTTGATCACACCCACCAATTAAGTGTTAATTTAATGGGTGTGCGGCGCTGCAGTGGAAAGTTTAGATTAAGTTTGAATAGAAAGCAAACCTTATCAATTCTGCATGACGCAGCGGTTTTATATCTCAGGATTCATCAACCAGATGGAATTTAACAGATGCTGATTATTTTTGCAGTACAATAGTTTAACATAACTTGGCTGCACATAAAACTTTTGTGATTCCTTTGAGGAAACTGCTGCAACTACTTTTACTTGACCACTTGATTAAATAGAACTTCCAATAAATAAGTTGCACGTGATCTCAAAGTTTACTGACATTCACTATGTTTGCTGCACTGTATTCTGATCCCAGATGTAAATATGTGACGTGCAGTCCACATTTTCCCACTGGACACCAGCACGTGTGCTTCAATGACCATGTGACTCTGTCTTCAGGAGCGAGGTTGCTTAACTGCCACGCCGGGTGGCAGAGTAGAATAACCCGCGAGCCACAGCTAATATTTTACTAGCAACCTGTGCCTGGCTGTGTCCTGTTACAGCAGGATGTGGTGACTGACGTTAAGTCGGCCTGATCTTCCCAGAGTCAATCCCCTGGATGGACCCGGACTGGCCCTAAACACCCGGTCAATGATTAGCATTGAAATAGGTCTGGGAGACCAAGTGCACTCTAAAGCAACCTTTCAATGGGTCCAGTCAACGAGCTGGAGACAGAAGCCTTTTTGTGTCTTTCATACACAAAATATGAGCTTCATGTTGAGGACTTTCAGGAACCTCTATGTAGATCTGCTGCTCTGACAACAGCTGACTATGAAATGTTACCATCAGACCTGACTGTCTCAAACTAGTGACAAAGACATGGTTTCCTGCCTTCTATTTTGAAAAGCTATTTTAAAAATAGACTAAATTCACCACAACCCATGTGATTGAATTTGTTTAGAAGATGACAGTTTGGTAGCTTACGAGCCGTAAAGCATCAGTTCAGCACTTAAGCTGGGTAACAGCTTGTCAGTAGTGTCAAGTTCGTTCAGACGGATCATCTTTCTGAGCAACAACAGCGTTATGGAGCCGAGACTAAAGTTTAGTGTCACGGTAACCTAAAAAACAAGTCGGCCTTATCACGTCTTTCACTTATTCATTCAGGCAGTGACCCACACACCCATAAACAAACTGCAAGATTTACTGCACAAATGATTAATGTTGAACTGCCTTTGATTGTAGATTTAAATCTTTACAAACACTTCCAAAGCCCTCTAAGTTGCAGAGATAAAGAGGACTATCTCAATAAGCTGTGATGTAGCACAACACTCTTTGCATCTTACGTTTAACCTATCAGGAGTATATGAAACTGTGTGCAGAAAAGGTGCGCGACCCAGACACAGCGACGACGTGCTCTGCTGAAAACCACACATTTGTTTTCAGAGCGCAGTTTATTTAAGACAAAGAGCAAAGCACCGGCCGACCCATGAGGCATCACATGAGCCTGTGGTCAATGAACTTGCACAATGGTGCGATGATCAGTTCTGAAGACGAACAAATCCAAAACTACACACATGGTTATTGACTGAAACAGCCCATCCACGACAGAGGCACTTATAGCTCTCCATATGAACAACCATAAGGGCCTTGGTGCTGGTATATGAACAAGAAACAGAGCTTTGATGTGAGCACTGAGAAAATGCAAAAAGAAACCACATGGTCCACATGTTCAAGGCAGCCAGTCAAATCAGCAGGAAGCTGCAGACTTTCTGCTCATTTTTACCAACAAATCATGGAGAGGGAAATATTTATGCAAATCAGGACCATTTTGTGCCTAAAAATCAGGTGCAACAAGTTCAAATCTTCACTGATTTCACGTGCAATAATTAATTCAAATATATCACAAGCTGCCTCTGAAATACAGGAAGAAAGAAAAAGGATGTGTCTGAGTAAGATGAGAGAAAGAAAAAAGGAGAGGAGTTACAGTGAGCATGTACTGTATGTATGTGTGAGGAGAGAGGTAGAGACTGTGTGAGGGAGGGGGGGGGAGCAGTCACATGTTAGGAGGCAGAGGAGGGGGGAGGGCCTGCCTGTCACTCGTCTACGTCAGGGGTAACGCCTCCATCCCTCCTCCACTACGACTCACATGACTGCAGCAGCCCTGTTCTGTAACTCCAGTCACGAGGATAAAGTAGTATTACAATAACCAGCCGGCAGGGGCGGGCGGCATAGACACACACTGAAAGAGAGGGAGAGAGAGAGAGAGAGCCACCAGCCAGCCCTAATAACCCTGAGTAAATATTAACATGCTAATGCTGCGTTTGTAAAATAGATAACCTTATCAGATTACACATGGAGAAAGAACTTAAGCAGCGATAAAACCTACATTCTGATTTTTTTTTCCTTATTCTCAAGTTACACTCTCTCCTTCCCCCCTGTGTTACTGTCAAGGACTTTGCAGCAAACCAGCATTGCAAGTCTGAGATGAAAGAGCTGCACAGCAAACACGACAGCATGCATGTTACTATAGGAATGCACAGCTTCCTGTGAGGCTGTAAGGCTGTTAAAATCATCTCATTGTGCAAGTGTCCACTCGAGCTCGTTCCAGCTGTTTGCTACAGTTACATGACGTCTCTGGTCAATGGAATATTCAGAGTCAAGGTATTGATGGCTGCACCTTCCATCAGATGCTAATGTTCAGGATGTGTGTTGCATTATTTGACATCGACATCACATTTCCTCAGAATCCAGCCTGAGAACAGACACACTGCAGGATCTAATGGAAGGTTATCAAGGGGATATTAACATGAGGAATACTGTGGCGAGACCATGAGACATGCTAACACCAAACAGTAGGATTAAGCCACTGTGAGCACACAATACCTCTGTATATGTATATACAGGTATGATATAGAGGAGTGATGTCATAGGATATAAAATAATGACGTAGTGATATGACTGAAATGTGATGTCATAGTGTTCATACCTTTAGAATATCTTGGTGTATTTATTACCTTGTGGTGGATTATTTCTTCTCATTTACCTTTTAGATATATCTGTGTGTGTGTGTGTGTGTGTGTGTGTGTGTGTGTATTATGTGGGAGCACATGTCACTGCTGCACGTTATAAATAGCCCACAGTCTCCCAGGATCCCACCACACACTGAATTAACCTGCTTAAGCTGTCAATCAACTGTGACAGATCCCCCCTCTCGCTCCATACATGCACGCGCGCGCTCGCACACGCGCACGACACCCTCCGATGACAGTGCAATCACAGCAACAACAATCACCACAATCCGAAGCCACACTGTGATGCAGAAACACCGGGGGGGTCGTGCACGGTCCTGATCCGTGCGTGTTCCTCTCCAGCCTGGAGGGAGATGGAGATCAAACCTGATATGTTCCCGTCGGTCGTCACCAAACCCCGTTCGGAAATCTGCAAATTTACCGTTTCCTTCCATTTATACAACAAGCTGCATAGCACATTAAACAACATATGAGCTAATGCTAATAAATATTTCCTCCTGGAAGACTCGGCGTGCATTAGATGTGCACAGCATCACTTTATGTCGATCAAATCACAACTTCTATAATTGGTAAACAGGACTCGCTACCGCCCCCCGCGGGGTGTTTTGGTAGAGGATTATTCTGGGATTAACACAAGAGCCAGCTTTAAAAGTTCCCATATTGTTTTAATGCGTGCTGCTTGGTGTGTTGACTATATGCCGAATTTAGCTGAAGATCATATTCATGCATTTAAAAAAATTATTTACGTTTGAGGTGTTCAGGTGGCTGCTCATAAGAGAGGAATCCCTATATTGGAGAGATATCCTTATGCAGTTTGGCGCTTCCTTGAAATTCAGTTCAAATTCAAAAATCGTTTCCCTGCAGCCCGACAGAAACACACCGGGTTAAAAACCGTCTGCCATCATCTCCTCTGCAGACACACACTCCAAAAAGACCCGGTGTTCTCCAGATCAAACAACCGTGTGAACCAGACAAACGTTTTGTAACCGTTGCCTAACGATTACGCAAACGCTTATGAAAAACCTCGAAGCGTCTCCAAAACTTTCTCATCGGATTTGAACGCATCATCCCGACATCACCTGAGACATCAATCAAAAAACTTGAATTAGAAATGAAAGCGGGAGCTGCTGAACTGTCAGACACAGACTTTATTATAATGATCAAATAACATCACACAGATTATTTTCTCTCTGCACGTTTTTCTCTCTACAGGTTTTAGTGTCACAATGTCAAAAGGTCATATTTAGTCCTCAGACTGGCTCCATGTGTGCAGACCACGTGTCCAGGTCTCCGGCTCTCATGTTAAAACTTCCCTCAAGATTGCGTCAAAAGTTTCCAAAGCGCCTCTCTGCATACAAAACGATCCTCGCGTCGCACCGGCTGCTGCCCGCGTGCGGCACTGACACACACATACACACAGACACACACACATAAAGATGCCTTTTAATCCGTTTCAATTGCCACCATCGCTCGCGGCTGCTGACATTTCCTCCAAAAGAAAAAAAAAAAGAAGCACGTGAAAGCCACACGTTAAGACACAGCAGACGCCGACACACCGGCTCCACAGCGCCGGGAGATGCTGCTGACAAGCCGGCGACAGCCTCGCATCAGCCGGGCACGAGAGCCGAGCGAAGACGCCCCCTTCCCCCTTCGGTGCACAGAGCCCCGGGGGTCGGTGCGTCCGGTGAGGGTCTTACCTGGCTGCCCGAGTTCTCTGTCAGGTAATTGAAGACGAAAGACGAGAGTTCCTCATCTAACAGTGGAGCGCAGTCCGCCATCTTCTAGTGAATGAGGAGCCGCGGAGTCAGAGTGCGGAGTATAGCAGGAGGAGGAGCAATGGGGGGAGGCCGCCTGCAGGGGGCGCATCTGTTTACACACACACACACACAGATACAGAGACATTAAAGACAGCGACCAAGAGCGAGCTTGGACCTGCGGGGGGTCAGAGCAGGGGGCTCCTGGAGGGTCCGCAGGAACATGAGTTGCAGTTTATCATATTTATTCAATTATTGATTTGATTTATTTATTAGTTAATTTCACTTAGGCTGAATTAAAGGGGAAATATTGACACTAAAGGGAAAAAAAACTAGATACAGTGATTTTAATAAAAGACATAAAAACATGAAATATGAAATGTTGATTTTCACTATTAACATAGATAAATATTAAAGGGATTTTTACAAGATATTTCAGAGACGGAATGAAAATGTAAACATAAAAGGGCGATTCACACTTCTGTTAAATCAAGATTTTGTCTCTTGCCACCCAGTATGTGTAACAACAATATGCAGTTTTGAACCTGCTTATAAATGTATAGATGTTAAATCTGTTCATTTGTTTGACAGGTGGCCGTAGCTCAGGAGGTAGCTACCAATCGCAAGGTTGGTGGTTCGATCCCTGGCCCCTGCGGCCTATGTGTCGATGTGCCCTCGGGCAAAATATTGAACCCCAAATTACCCCCAATGGCTATTCCATTGGTGTGTGAATGAAATGAAAATGTAGAAGTGTTTTCAATCAAATGGAATATAGCAGTCCTGCAAATCTTCCCAACAATCTCAATCTCATGGTTCAGATTGAAAAATGCTGAGTGAAGGCTGGATTTTAAGTCTTGTTCCCATTTGTTTACTGCATTTATAGGTTAGTAATTTCTCCACATCAATCTCCATTTTGAAGCCGCTCGTATCCAGAGCAGCTTCATGAACTGTCACAGATACAGGTCATCAACACCTCGCACACAACTGGGCACTGATGCAGTTTTTTTTTTTTTTTTTTTTTTTTTTTTTTAAATTCAATTTTATTGTGTGTCCTGTCGGGGACAAAGGCCGGACAGTAAGAGACACTAAAACCTTTCTGGTCGTATAATTTAATGGCTAAAACATCCTGTCCAAAAAACAAAGTGCCGTGATATAGAAATTAGATATAGAAAGCTTTTTTCACTAACAGGTGGTAAAAAAAATAATAGAACACCTATGTGCAGATAAACATGAATTACATTGCAGGCCAAAATCAACACATTGCAACTGGTTGTTTGTTGCTTCCTGTCTAGGATGTTGGTGCGATAGTGAACATTTTTGCAGATATTTGTAAGAAAGTTTTTGCTCAAGTGTTTTTCATGTCAACAGTTTGCAAGAACACAAATGCATCAGGGAGTGAATGTGATGCCAGAGTGAAGGCGGTCAGCTCTCACTCATCATAACATGTACTGGATCAGGATAACACTTGTCATGGGTGACTTTACAGTAGTTTGTTTATTAATGTGAAACTATTAAAGCATTCTTAAAAATGAATCCCAGAGTGACATAATATGACATCACCAAACGATCACATGATACAGTCTAGACTGGTGCTGTAATGTAAGATTTTATGACGTTTTAATGGCGCTCGTGCTGTTGCGTCGCATTATGAGGTCCCGCAATTACAACTGTTCCCACAAGCAGCTGATAGAGACCAGCAGGGAGAATGGAGCAGCAGGAGACACACAGACTAACAGCAGTGATTGTAAAGTTATCACTGCATTGCAGCAGAGCCGTTTCTGCTCGAAGTGAGAGCTGGTTGGGAAAAGGTTAACGGAGGCAGGTGATGGCTATAACAGGGCTCTGCATGTCTGTCAGAGGCTGCCTGACAACGCTGACCTTAATACAGAACGTGTGTGTGTGTGTGTGTGTGTGTGTGTGTGTGCTCTTCCACTTCTATCTTTGTGAGGACCGATCTGTTGTAAAACTTGAGAGGACAGTTTGTTTTCATGTCTTCTTATTTCAGCCAATTGTATCTGGATCATTTGCATATTTATATATCTCTGTGTGTATTTGTACATTTATCTTTGTGAGAATAAACTTCAGCTTCAGACCTCAGGAGCAAGAGTATTTTTGGAAAGTGAGGACATCTTGGCTGGTCCTCTCTTTTGGACAGAATCAGGTCTGGGTTAGGGTGAAGGTTGGGGTGAAGCATTTAGTTGTGATAGTTAAAGTTAGCATGGGAGCACAGAAATACAGACGTGTGTGTTTCATGCGACGATATTAAAACAAGCAGAAGTGAAGCTCGACTCTTCCTCTCCCTCCTGATTAGACTACAGTTATCAAAGATACATATTTCATGTATCAGCAGCTTCATTTCAGTCACTATGGATCTCTGCCTGTTTGTACTTGTCACATTGTTGCAATCAAAAGGTGAATAAAACAAGCGCTCGTTAAATCACATGCACAGTCAAGCCTGTAATAAAATATCATAAACCACACCTCAGTCTCCTTGGCCAAAATAAAATGTGCAGGAAAAGTCCTCCTTTAAACTCTTAAACACTGTAAAATAGCTATTTGGTGTGTACCTTGTACTTCTGGTTCGATTTACTTATCTTGTGCTGAGTCATTGCATGACGACACGAGCAGAGAAATGTGATTCCATGTTCAGATATTTCACATAAACTGAAGCTGATTTCGGCATCATCGCCTCTGAATCAAAGACACGTGTTTGATATTTTGCACCAATGTTAAACTATCTTTCAGACACACTGTAATCAACACCTACAACGACAGGTGCAGGAAATAAAGCAGGATGAAATGAAGTTGAACCGCAGGTTTTGTTTTGAGTAAGTGATGAATTGTGGCTGTTGTGCAACTGCAGCACATTCTGTCAAACCAACCAAGCTTTTCACTTATTTCTCAATCATTGCACAATATTACTTTTCTCTCCTGTCTTCAAAATAGTTCACTGCCTTACCTACAGGAACAAGGCTTCAGCATTAGTAACCAGTGCTAGTGTTCACAGTCTGGATCTCAGTGAACCTGAAGTGTTACCATGATTTGCACCTGCTCTGTTTGCATGTTGTCAGGTTGGAGGCGGCCTCAGAAGAAGGAGCCAACAAGCTGTTCCAAGTTGCGTTCCAGCGATGCCCTCTTCTTACGTTACTACATTTTATATTTACATGTGAGGCCGTCTGCCAGCACCCTGTTCCACAAAGACTGCCAACGAGGTCAACGGCAGAGTAACCTTCACTTCAACTTTATCTGTAGATTAAAGGTCAGAGGTCGGGGAAATATTCCTGAGGAGGATTTTGGATCAGAGAAGACAGCTGGGACAAGATGGGAGACATGTTTTTGTAACTTCGCAGAAGAGCCTAAGAGAACAAGACCAGGAGTTTGCTTTTATAATATACGCTTTAAGTTGTCTTGTGAAAAGACTAACTCCTTGGGGAAACATCTCCAGACCACAAACAACTCTGTGCTCCTTTTATATTTAGTTATCTCGGTGTTAAAACAATGAAAAATAAAAGGGAAAGGGAAGAAACACAAAATGTGCCGGGGAGACGAGGAACTGCCGCGGGGGCCTTACAAAACAAATACAGCATCTCAACCTGAAAGAAAACTCCACTCAAGATGACAAACAGCCCATAAGCTGCAGGAATTGAGGCAGCGTTAGTGGCTCAGTATATCACAGCGAGCTGCAGCGGACCACTAACACTAAAAACAATCCAGGTCTGTTAACTGTAACCTGAGATGATGTGTGTCTTAGCAGCATCCAGAACATCCAAGTTTACATTTCAATCATGTCCAGTCATGGGGCGAGGTCACCCATCGAGGCCGCACTCTCAGGTCAGGCCGTCACTATGTGACTGGTATGTGCCAGGTGGTCTTCGAGGCTAGTGTAGGATTATCATCTAAGTGGACATTCCAGTAATATTCCAGGTTACGTCCTCGGCTTACTGTACGTGGCTGCTTTGATTTGCACTGATCAAAAAATAACTCTGTAAACAGTGAGTTTCTGAACTCTGCCAACGTGCAGGTCAGGTCGGCCTTAGACTACTTCAGGGATAATTGGACATTCCAGCATGCACGGCTGCACAGTGAAGGTGAATAAGCAAATAAATTAATATCTTGTTGAAATCTTGTTGGACATATTTTTTTAAAGATATAAGGCAAAAATGACACACATATTTGTAAATATGTACGGTAGCTTTACATATTTTTGCAGAGATGCAGCAGGTCAAATTCATCAGTCATTCCCATGATCAGGGAGTTTATCCCCCTCGGATCACGGATGAGTTCAGCCAATACTAGCAGGTCTACATATTAGATTATGAGATATCTTCTGTGCAAATTTTTTTCAAAGCAGGTCACTGGAGGGAAGCTCACCGAACGTCCAAAACAGATGGAGTTCACCTTCTAAAGAGCATGAATGTCCAGAGTAAATGTCATCGCTCTCTGGCTGATAGACTGTGTTATGTCTTGTGAAGTGCAAGTGGAAATTTAGACCTGAAATGTAAAAGCCACCAAAACATTAATATTCATCCTCAGCCTCACCCCCCCCCCCCCCCCCCCCCCCCCCCCCGCCCCAAAGTAAAACCTGAGAGAACAAAACAAAATCATTAGAAAACTAAACTTATTAAAGTATAAATCAGCAAAGAAGTGCAGCATGAGGTCCTTATAACATTTAAATCACAGCTTGACAGCACAATATCACACTGACAGCCAAACAATACAACAGTATGTAGAAGGACATACTGTAGTTAAGACATGAGTCATCAAGATGAGCACTGGCATAGCACAGAGTTGTCACTTAAAACGCTTGTTAATGAAAAAGACATTTGAACTTTAGTGTTTTGTTCGAGCTGGAGCGACTGAGTATGGTCCAAACCTTCCTGCTGCATCAAATCAGAACAGGCAAAATACTAAACTGCACCAGACAAACTACTATGTTAAACCATCTGGAAAGTTTGTGCTGCTTTTGGTAATTAAAAAAAGGATTTTAGATGAGATAGAAAGGAAGCAGTGAGCTGTGGCACAACAGAAAAAATAAGCCTTGCAACAAAACAAACGCACCTCCACCACCTGGAGGCGGAGACACTGAACCTCAGGTGAGTCCTGCTACTCCCACAACGCATTTCATCTAATCTGACCAGTCACTGTGGACCAGCAAACCTACCTACTGACCAACATGGTCATACCTCAGGCCTGCTAAGAGCAGTGACTATGGGATTTCTGAGTTCGCAACAAAATTGATGTTTCCTTTCTTCCAGGATCTTCAGACCAGTCTGTCAGTCATTCAGTGCTGAGAGGACTCCAGTCATGCAAGATGGATGTTCCAAGTATAATCAATACTTCTTGGTGCATTACCGCTGCCGACTCTGCGTGTGTGTGCATGCCAAGCAGAAAAATGAAGCCAACATGGAAATGCAAAAAGCTGCAGTTCCTTGACTAGACGCTAGGGGCAGGCTCCAAAAGAGAGTCAATTACATTTGACCCCCTTGTTAAAATGTCCAACTTTACAGCAGAAAAAAACATGTTTACAACCGGTAAAAAATGGCTCTAGTCTCTTTAGCTGATTCTCTACTTCATGACAAATGTACAGGGGCAGATTTTTTTAATAACGCACTCATTTAAATCTGATATTGTGCGTAATGAAGAGCAACATCACTTTGATTGACAGCTGCCTGCTGACTGGCGGCTCCAAACATCTCATTCAGTCACTGAACTTCAGGCGTTTGTGCTGTTTTTGCCTTTCGGGTATTTTTCCATGTAAATACTGGATAAATAACACGACTTGCTGAGCGGGTAATTGCACTAAAAGACTGTCCAAAAGTCGGCGCTCCTGTGTCTCCCTTTGATTGCCGTGTTGATTGTGTTTCTCTCGGGTGTCCAGGACCAGTTTCTCCAAGGGGAGCCAGTGGAGGTTGAGCTAAGCTAACGATGCTAACGGGAGCGTCTGGTAGCTTCAGTTATTAAACCTGCTGAAGTCAAAACGTAATAACAAGTGCTATAAATTAATGTTGAGCATGTTTCATTAAACAGGCTTCATTCAGCTCCACCCTCGCTCCACCCCTTTGTCCATATTTCTATTAACTGTAGTTAGACAACGTCACCACAGCCAAGATGTCACGGAGACTACGTCCATGTTTTATTCAGTCTGTGGGATCTACAGATCAGTCGGTCAGTCATTCAGTGCTGAGACGACTCCAGTCATGTAAGATGGATGTTCCAAGTATAATCAATAACTCTTGGTGCATTACTGCCGCTGACTGTGTGTGTGTGTGTGTGTGTGTGTGTGTGTGTGACTTCCTTGCAATAACATTGTTCCACAGCGCTACTAGTGGTCAAAAACTCCACAGGGCAACCTTCGGCCTCTGCATCAGTTACTTTGGTAACCATGTGCATGAAGTAAATTCAACATGAGAGCAAAACAGGAAACACATTTCAAGCCATAGTACTATAGGTGGAATGCAGGAAAGATGTGACACAGCAGACAACATGGATGATTTGACTGTGGCCATGTTTCATGCTGTAAAAACTGACAGCTGAAATTATTAATATCAGGGTAAAGTTTTGCATTCAAGACATCTGATGAGTTGACACAATATGAAGCTTTGCCTTGTTTTCAAACCAAATGAACCAGCTATAAGATTAAAATTTTGAATAACTTGAATTAAGATCAATTTTACTTTGATTATTACGTACATTTAATGGCAACACTTTGCTTTATTTACTTATTGAACAGTAAAACTTTAAATGTTTGAAAATTCTTCCATTGTCTTATTTCAACTCTGTCATTGTTACTTACGGTAAAGGATTCAATTACTTTTAAGCTTTAAATAGATGGAGAAGCAGGCTGTCAGGAAGCCAAACGCTGGGCGAGCCAGACGCACTAAAGACAGTCAGCCAACAGAGCAGCCTCACAGCGAAGCCAGTGAAACACATTTTACTGTGAAATGGGCCAATAAAATATGTGATGTGTGCGCCGGTGTAACACTTATAGCATTAAATATTTCCACAAAGAACTAATAAATCATAACAGTAGGAAGTTACTGATCCTTCGTGGCACAGTAATCGAGCTTTGATTACAGTAAGATGAGCTGTAGCTGAGGAGGATGACGCTCCGAGGGAGGAAGTCAGAAATGCAAATAGACACCAGATATGGAAATGTTTTAGTCAGATATTCAAATCAGAAGATGAATATCAAGCAAAAGGCGGCTTCCGCCTTTGATTACATGTTGCTGTGGACCTCTATTTTAAACAGTATTGATGCAACATTAGCTCCCAGACTCACCTCTGCCTCTGCAGCAGCATCCTAAAAATGAATCACTTTACATTTCTCATCCTTAAAAGCATCTTTCGGAGGACATTACTGAAACCAGAGTGCTCTGATTTATGGCGGAATTTAATTCAAGGCAGCTGAAATCACTGACATGTAACTGGGGGATTTCATTACTTGCTTGGCCAATCTGGTGAAAGGCTGCAGGAGAAACACTGTGCAGAGTGAATCAGGCTGATATAGGTATTAATTCATCCCGTGTGCCACGCAACGCTCGCGCTTGTTCAGCCATTTTCTTACTCACTCTCGGTCGCTTCATCACTCAATCATTCTTGAGCTTGTTTGCTCGCCCGGGCGGTCGCTCCGCCGGCAGGCTGACCTTGACCTTTGCACCGCTTCACTCGGTGTGTCATGTGTGTGTCTGTCCCCTCACACATCGGTGCAACCAGCTGTGCTACATATGTTTTGACCACGTTTTGCTCAGACACGGATAAACATGTCTTATGTTGCATGTGTTAAAGCATTTTATGTGTTTTGTCTCCTAAAGCGAAACAGCTAGTTGCTAACTTATTATTTCCTCATTGCACAGGAACGAAAGTCACTCTCATATTTTAGTTTTTTATGATCTTGAACCAGCTCCATCCTTCTCTGGTCTGACACAGTGGCCTATGACAAGATGACAAAACAATCAATTTGTGATAATAACGAAAAACATCTTGTGAGGAAAACAGTTCTGGTTTCCATGTAATCACAAAATGATTCTGTCATTATCTCAAAAACAAATCTTATGTTAAGATGATGATGATGCCAAAAGGCAATCTCAGTTAGTTTTTAATCATTAACAAAAACAATGGCTTCCTCCTGATAATGAGGATTTACCAGCGTCTCCCAAATGCCAGTGTTCATAAGACGCATTTATGGGGACCAAGCTATTGACGAGGATTCAAGCAGAGGAAAATGTAGCATCAAGAGAAGGAGAAAATCATTGTCCTCCACAAACCACAAAATTATTATGTCAAATATATAAATAAATGCAACAGAAGCTCAATAAAACTGGACATAAAAAGAGTTAAATGCCAAAAAATGTGATCAATAGATAATAATATCAGTGATGTCAATGTAAACAGAAGAAGAAAAAAAGACTGATAAAAGTCTGTAATTAGTTGTTTCAACTCACAGACTGTATGAAGATGAATGATGAGTCTTCACCTCCTCCCTCTGTGCAGAAATGAAGCCTCACACCAAGACTTAAAGAGAAGTCAGCTGACTGTGGGGCCCTTTCCCATCAGCCCCTCTTCCTCTGCAGTAACCTGCTCAGATTCTGTTGAGGCCTTTAAATCTTAACACGAAACTCATCTTTCCACCTTCACGTGAACTTAGTTGCTCATTCTTTGATTTCTTTACGTCTGGTTACCATTAGCCTTCCGATGAGTCCGGCTCATGTTTGTCCAGTCGATGAGAATATTGTGATTTTTTGAAAACCACTGGATCTCTGTAACCCTCTGTTTGTTTGTTATCCCATAAGCTTTCTCTCTCTCTCTCTCTCTCTCTCTCTCTCTCTCTCTCTCTCTCTCTCGTCTCATTATCGTCCTGGGACCTCTCTCTCTTCCCTGACTAATGGTGCCTTATTCCAGATGTTTGGATCTGGATTTTTGTCCTCGGGACATTCAGCCTCTCCTCCTCTCTCTCTCTCTCTCTCTCTCTCTCTCTCTCTCTCTCTCTGTTTGTTTCCTGTCTGTGTGAATGCTGTGCTTGGGCTTTGCCTCTTGCGTGATTGAAAATGTAAATATTAGTCTCTTCCAGGTCTTCATGGAGGGGAGGAGGTCATGTGACTCAGATCTGTTTGACAACACCTGAAGTTTCTCGACATCCTCTCAGATCCATATTCTTCATATATGTTTACCATCTATCTATAAGTGTCCATAATGCAATTTAACCCTATGTATATCCTGTGCACGACATCTGTTGCATGTCTGCCTGTCCCGAGGGTTTGCTCCTCTTCATGACGTTTCTTCCATTGCTTTCCCATTAAAGGGGTTTCTGGGGGAGTTTTTCCTTATCTTAATCAAGACTTGATGTGATCAAACAGGGTCTTTATCAGGGCAGAGATAATAGAAACAGATGTATTAATCCTGACATAAACAAACAGGAAGTCAACATTATTCCAGCACACAATGAAAAGCAACCATCACAACAACATCAAACTGTTTTGACCTTCTCTAAGACTAAATTTTTCAACTGCAACAGCACCTAAAGTTCTCTGGATTTACTGAGTATGAAAGTTTCTGAGCTCATTGTCTGCTGTCATTCTGTCTTTAAGAGAAAGAATTACCACATGAAATACAGGACACACACTTCCTGTAACTATTGAATACACAATGAGTTACCTGTCTAATATTTACTTGAAGCCAGCCTGTGCGACGAGGCTGTATCGCTGCCTGCTGCCGGCTCTCATGTGGCCTCTTGTGTTTCCCTGATGCGATTTATGATCTAATAAACGAGATGATCTGCAGTCGAAGCCAGGTTCTCTTTTCCAAGTCGATGTTACATCACAGCTCAAGACGCTTATGAAAGGTCTGGATGTGAAGTGACACTGTAAATAGATTTTATCAGGTATGTTCTCACATAGTGACCTATCAGAGACCGTTGCTATATTAATGGTGTGATGTTTGGCATTTATATCCGTCTGTCTGTCTCCTTGCTGTGTTGCTGTGAGGAGAGATGGTGGTTGCCCATGCTGATGGACGACACGTCACACATAGACACCTGTTACAGAAACGAACCAAAAAACAACATGTGCAGCAGGATGGATGGAGCCGCCGTGTACCAGCTGTCTTTCATTAGAGTCCGCGGATTGAAAACAGGTTTTTTAATTTCACCGACTAAACACTTCAGCAGCTCTTTTCGCTAATTAGTTTCTCCCTTGTTGTCGGGTTGATAATCTGAAATATGATAATACAGTGTTTTGATTAAATAACACTCACTCGGCTGCATCACAACTGAGCCTGCGTGTAGACAAACAGGCTCAAATGCTTAGTGGCTGAATGTTTGAAGAGAAGTAAAGAGTTCAGAAGACGTGAATCTAGTATTTTGTTTTATACATTATCTACAAGTAAAACAAAGTTACGACATTAAAAAATAATCTCTGCCAACATGGAGGCCTGAGACAATGTAATGACACTTACTTTTTTATATCTTTTACTTCAGTCTCTCTTTCACTTTGTCACCACCATAGACTGTATAAAATATGGACGTAGTGTCCGTGACGTCACCCATAGGTTTCTGAAGAGCAAAAATGAAGCAAATCGTAGTGCGTAGCCATCTTGGTAGCCTACCTCCGGTTACTCCAAATATGGACAAAGAGGTGGAGCGAGGGCGGAGCTGAGGTGGGTGGAATGAACTCTATTGGCTGAAAAAAGCCGCTTTATTCAAAATAATCAAACTAGCTACGGCTAACCAGCTAGGTTAAATGCTAAATATCGTTGCTAGTCGGCTAACCCCACGACGATCTCTTTCCCAAACTCAGTGACTAGAATTAGCCGGGGTGACGCCCTTTAGACCGTCAGTGGCTAGTTGTCAATCAAAGTGGCGCCACTTAGATTGACAGCTATGAATTGTGCATAATGATGTATGCTGTATATTTTAAACAAACACCTTATAAAAAAACATGGGGCTCAAATGTAATTGACTCTCTTCTGCAGCCTGCTCTAGCGGTTATTCGAGGAACTGCAGCTTTTTTGCACTTCCGCATTGGCTTCATTTTTCAGCGCCGGAGGTTGTCGCTTGGTCACCACGTTGTTCTCAGACTGTAAAAGACGAGAAATAATGCTCCTGGTCTTCCATCCTTTTTCTTGCCTGTCAACTTCTTGTATTTCCAGAATCAGCACTGAAAAACACACATGACAGGGTTGTACTTTTTAAAAAATAAGGCCATTATACATGACGCAGATTTAATCATGACTGTGATTTTAGGTTTCAAGGTCAGAACAAGGAAATCAGAGGGTTAAAATGAAGCCGTTACCTTGATGCAGAGGTTTGGGCTTCAGATCTAATTAAGTTAGTTCTGGCCTCTGATCTTACGTGACACTCTGCTATGATGAAAGAGAGTATTTAAATAATTGTCT
>JBBMOC010000255.1:28871-36964 GCA_037975185.1 Centropyge bicolor | reverse complement strand
CACACACACACACACACACACACACACACACACACACACACACACACACACAGAGCTCTCAAGCGTGAGAACATACTGTAAACACATGAATTTATACTGCACACAAATACATATGTAGTACAAACACAGAGAGATCCCAGAGAGAGATACATAAATACACATGGATACACACAGACACTGCTCTGCGTCAGTGTGTGTGTGTGTGTGTGTGTGATGCAGTCTGACTGCAGGGGTCTGGCTGTGCAGCATGATGTTGCATGTTGTGACGCCGCTGCACGCTGCACCATGTTTTCAGTGGAAATCAAACAGGGTTGTAGCACGTAGCTGCTCAGATCTGTCACCAGTTCAAGGCACTGATTAAATTCATTGGCTGAAAATGTTTCACGAGCCCAAAAGCTTCCAAGATTTTAAGATTTTAAAACCTAACATATTCTCTTCTCTGCGTTATTTTCGTGCCTCTCTGTGTCTGTCTTATTCTCTCTCAGCCTCTCTCCTCCCCGAGGTTTCCCTCTCTGGAACATCATGTAACTCTCTCTCTCTCTGCTCTCTCACAGGTTGTCTGCCTCTCTCGCCCTCTCCCTCCAATTTCCTTACCTCCCTCTGTCTCTGCTGCTCTCTCTCTCTCTCTCTCTCTCTCCCTCGCTCAGCTTTATTTTGGTTGAGAGAGATAATCCCTGAGTCACGTGGAGAGAGAGAGAGTATTTCTGAAATTTATTGCTGGATTCATGAGGCGCGCACACACACACACACACACGCGCGCACACACACACACAAAGGCGAGTCCAAGGAGAGAACAGAAGACAGTATTTTGGAGTGGTTATAAAGAAATAATGCCACTGAAGCCCATTTGAGCTGAACTGAGAGGGCGAGAGAGGTACTGAACAAATGAGAAGGAGAGAGAGTTTGAGGGTAAGCGAACACACACACACAGACACACACAGACACACACACACACACACAGTCACATACTCACTCACTCACACACACACACACAGACACACACACACACACACAGAGTCACACGCACACGGTCACACACACACACACACACACACACAAACACAAACACACACACACACACACACACACACACACACACACACACACGGTCACATACTCACACAGCCCAAACCTCTGCCAGCCAATAGAAACAGCTGTTGTTGGACAGTCACCAGAACATCAGATTAATCTGGGGAGGGGGGTGGGGGGGATGAGGAGATGAGGAGGAGGAAGATGAGGAGGAGAGAGAAGCAGATGAAGACAGAGGGGAGGAAGAGGAGTGGGAGTGAAGTGATGGGAATGAGGATGAGGGATGACTTACTGTTACTTAAGGTGGAATGAGGAGATAAGAAAAAAGGAGTGTGTGATGGGAAAGAAGAGACTTGAAATTTAGTTTGGACATAGTCACCAAATTTCCAGGTTTTGTTCATGTGGACACTTTTTTCAGGTGGTTTTGAAGGTTTTGCTTCACACCAAGAAAAAAAAAGGACAATTGTTCAAGAATCCTATAGGTCATATTTCGTGACTACTTGAGGAGCTGCTGTGACTCCGGGTCGAGCGTTTGCAGGCAAATGAAATGATCTAATGACCTGAACACACACGCCATAATGAGAGGAGCGAGAGAAATGGGACACTAAGAGGGAGGAAAAAGGGGGAGAGAGGGGGGAGAAAAGGAAGTGACAGAGAGAGAGAGAGAGGGGACAGAAAAGAGAGAGGAGGGAGGAAGAGAGCACAAGGGAGAGAGAGAGAGGGAGAGAGAGAGACTATTCCTAAGGCACCTGCCCCTCTCTCGCTCCAGTGAGGGAGAAATCTCCCATAATTACCTCAGAGCCCACAAGACCACACACACACACACACACACACACACACACGAACGGACAGAGAGAAAGGGGAAATCCTCAAATAACCTCAGTAAATCCATCCAAAATGCTGCAAGCTGACAGCTCAAGCACTCGCTCAAGCACTCGCTCGAACAAACAAATACACATGCACGCACACACACACAACCAAATTCACACACATACACACACACACACAATCAAATACACACACGTGGGAACAACCAGAAGATGCTGAGAGGAAAAAAAAAACATGAAACTGGGTTAGAGAGAGAGAGAAAGACAGCAGTGAAAAGCCCGGTCAGGAGAGAGAGAGACAGAGAGAGAGAGAGAGAGAGAGAGAGAGCGTTCAAATTAAAAAGAGACAAGAGAGAGAGCTCAAACACACACATACACGCACACACACACGCACCAAAAAAACAAGAAAGGAATCGTGAAAAAAGATGAAGGATTTTTCCACCCATGCAGATCTGGAAAGATTAAATAGTCCACACACTGTGACAAATGCAGTGTGTGTGTGTGTGACCTTACGAGCTGAGACAGTTTCTTTTATACACATGCAACAGAAAATCACGTGTCTCCAAACCTTCGAAATGAAACCAAACAGACAGAAGACAAATTTCTCATTTTCGAAATTCAACATTTCTCATTTTACCAAACTTGAATTAATTCCTGAAAACAGACCTTTTAAAGACTCGATGTTGAAGTCATAAAAGTCTTGTTAACTCATCCGTGAACTTATTTACTCTCTCTCCGCTGTCGTACTCACGCTCTGTGAAAAGCCAGGCACTGACAGTGTCGGCGGTGGGAGTTCGATTCCCACTGGGGTCGACTGTGCTAAAAGGCACTTTGGATGAAGAGTGCACAAAATCTCTGTAATGTTTCACACAGTCTGAGCTTGGTGTCGACTGTGGTTCACTTTCTGTCTTCATCAAACTGCCAGAATGTGACATGAACATGTTGCTTTTAGTCTCAGTCTAGACCTCATGGAGACCTCATGGAAACCTCATGGAGACCTCATGGAGACCTCATGGAAACCTCATGGAGACCTTATGGAGACTTCATGGAAACCTCATGGAGACCTCATGGAAACCTCTCAATGTACAGCAGGAGCAGAAAGCATCACACTGTGGAGACAGGATTCAACAGGTCGGCTGTAGGAAATACTTGTTCCTGATTGGCTGGCAGAATTGTCCAAGTGTAAAACAGGACATGTTAAAGATTCTGGTGGAAGATTTAACCTCTGTTACAAATACAGTGCAGGGAATATAAAACTAGAGCTGCCACTAATAAGCAGATGGTTTAAACTTCACCTGCGACCCAAACCGGATCTTTCACAGAGTCTGAGCTGATGCCTTCAGGCAGACGTACAGGCACTAAACTATGAGCTGAACGGGTATAAATTTCTATCAGTCAGACTAGTGGACAGGAAAAAGATGACTCCTAACTTCGGCTCCCGTGGCTGCTGAGAGTCAAAGAGTGAGTGCTGGTCCGTGTGTTTGTTTCCTGTAGAGTCCAATGTGTTCAGTTCATACGGCTCAGTCCAGAAAGGCCAAACTGTTGTTGAAGCACTGTTTGTTACTTCCTGGGTTTTGACCAAGCGGCAACCTCCGGCGCTGAAAAATGAAGCCAATGCAGAAGTCCAAAAAAGCTGCAATTCCTCGAATAACCACTAGAGCAGGCCGCAGAATTGAGTCAACTACATTTGAGCCCCATGTTAAAATGTCCGATTTTACGACAGAAAAAAACATATTTACAGCCTGGTTCAAAACATGGCTCTAGTCTCATAAGCTGTTTTTCTACTCCATGACAACTCTGGGGGGGGGGCGAATTTTTTTATAAGGCGTTCGTTTAAAATATACAGCATACATCATTATGCACAATTCATAGTTGTCAATCTAAGTGGCGCCACTTTGATTGACAACTAGCCACTGACGGTCTAAAGGGCGACACCCCGGCTAATTCTAGGCACTGAGTTTGGGAAAGAGATCGTCGTGGGGTTAGCCGGCTAGCAACGATATTTAGCATTTAACCTAGCTGGTTAGCCGTAGCTAGTTTGATTATTTCGAATAAAGCGAATCAGATCCTTCATCAAAGCCAAGTTGATTGTTAGTTTTAAAAGAACTTATTTAAAGTAAAATATGAAATATAACCACAATCCTTTAAACTCGCCTCTGTGTTATTTCACAACAGCTCCAAATGCAGTTTATTGCTTCAATGATTAAATCTGCTTCAGTTTTTAGGTTATCTCCAGTCTGACATGGTCTTATCGAGCAAATGGCTGAGCTGGTACTACTGGTGTGTTACAATCAGAGCAGGAAGTCATAAATAACTCAGACTTTGTATTGGCGGATTTTCTTTGAAGGTCTAATTATTAGAGGATATTTTTGTGTGTGTTTGTGCTCAAAACTCACTCGTGTACATTTTTGTCATAAACACTTTTGTCTGCAGTTGCTCAGAGTAACGTGTGGGTTCAGGACAGCAGCCATCAGGAAGACAACACTAACATGAATCCAACTTTATTACACACTTGTAAATGAACACAGTAGCCATCGTGGCATTCGTTTACATGATTTAATAGAATATTAAGATAGTTTATAACCTTGTTTTTATTACTGTAGTTTTGGCAACAATCCACCGGTTGTGATTTTATTTACTGGTTTTACGACCGAGTTCGCTGCGGCTGAGGAGCACCAGCATCAGATAAGCTCCTAAAACAATTTAGCCCAGTTATTTCTATCACTAATTTTGCAGTAAAGCTTCAGTCTGACCCTGGAACTACATGGCCTACTTTCTCAACTTCTCACAGAAGCTGGCTGTGGTGGATAGTTTGGCAGAAATGTGCCGTCTCCAGGACTCAGCAGTGACAGCACTAAAGGTAACCTGAGCTGTCCAGTATCTTCTGTACAGCTGATTCATCTACAAGCTCACGAGGCCTGAAGTGAAAATTAAAGTGGGCTGGTTTTGTCGAGCTGATGTAGGTCAGATCTGACTGTACAGCAGGTTTTTATCAGGATCTACTGTACAACTATGACGCCCATAAACCAAACCACTCATCCACATATTTACAACTTGGTATGTTCATTCCAACAAACTCAACCACAGGGCATCATAATGTAATGATCATAAGGCACATTTCATGGTTATAACGACCGTAAAACTGGGCTCTATTAACTTTGCTTGTTCACATTCTTCAATGTAAAGTGTGTAAGTAGGTCACGAATGATACCATAACATTAACATTAGAGGAATCAAATCAACAAAAGTGACATCAGGTTGGAACATGTATGGCAACTTTTTGGTTTGTTCCTCTCTAAAAAGAGGTCTGAGCTCCAAAAAATACTAACTTTACTTATTTAATTAGCCGTCATGCTTTGTGAAGCTGTTCACATTCTGTTCACCCTGGACTCTAAAGAATCCAGACAGGTTAGTTTGACTTGAGTAAAGCCTTGGTGAAAGTTGCTTTGAGGAGATTTTTTCAGTTGCAGACCTCCCACTGGTTAGTTCATATTTGATATATGTATAACTTGAATGAAACTGTTCTGGTGTCTTCTGCAGAAGTTTGATTTTACATTGATGCAGAACATGACCTAGTTCATCAACACTTCACTGAATCACCACCATCAAAGGCAACCAAGAGGAAGGAGGTCAGATGCCAGAAGGACCCCGACAGCACCATGACACCGATATCTGAGGGGAGGGGGTGCGAATTCCCTGCGTTCTGACCTTTGACCTCATTACTGTTTGTTAGTGGAAATATGCTACAGATATGGAATTAGCTTCACTCTTTGCTCGTCAGTTTGACTTCAAATCTGAAAAAGCTTTGACTGTAATTCAAAAAGCATGAAGTCTGGGTGCTGGTGATAAAAGTGCAGCACAGATTCAAAACCCTGTGATTTTCTGTGGCCTCGTTCATTAGCTCCTGTGTCCTTTTGTACCGGAGGGAGTTCAAAAACAAGGGTCAGCGAGTGCACACAGGAGACAGGAATGTAAAGTGTATATATGAAAAGCAGAGATAAGACTGCAAATATACATGTTGAGCTGTGCCCAGAGACAATGACAGGTCTCCATCTTCCCCTCATGGATGAAGCAGATGTAGAAGGTTTCAATCAAGCGGCAACCTCCGGCGCTGAAAAATGAAGCCAATGCGGAAGTGTAAAAAAGCTGCAGTTCCTCGAAAAACCGCTAGAGCAGGCCGCAGAAGGGAGTCAATTACATTTGAGCCCCATGTTAAAATGTCCGATTTTACGACGGAAAAAAACATATTTACAGCCTGGTTCAAAACATGGCTCTAGTCTCATAAGCTGTTTTTCTACTCCACGACAACTCTGGGGGGGGGGGCGAATTTTTTTATAAGGCGTTCGTTTAAAATATACAGCATACATAAGTGGCGCCACTTTGATTGACAACTAGCCACTGACGGTCTAAACGGCGTCACCCTGGCTAATTCTAGTCACTGAGTTTGGGAAAGAGATCGTCGTGGGGTTAGCCGGCTAGCACCGATATTTAGCATTTAACCTAGCTGGTTAGCCGTAGCTAGTGTGAGTATTTTGAATAAAGCGGCTTTTTTCAGCCAATAGCATTCATTCGACCCGCCTCAGCTCCGCCCTCGCTCCACCTCTTTGTCCATATTTGGAGTAACTGGAGGTAGGCTACCAAGATGGCTACGCACTACGATTTGCTTCATTTTTGCTCTTCAGAAACCTATGGGTGACGTCACGGACACTACGTCCATATTTTATACAGTCTATGGTTTCAATGGGACGACATCAGCTCTTCACTGCGACCGCTCCGGAAAATAAATCCGCATGTGTTTTTCTGTTTCTTTTTCTCGTCAGGATGGAAAAGTGAAGCAGCGTTTAGTCCTCCACACTTTGACTCCCCCCGAACCCAGAGTGATGAAACGCCTCTCGGTGGTTAGCGGCTCCTTGCAGGAGGGCGAGGCAGGTTTCATCACAGGTTTCTCAGAGTGACTCCCCCGAAGCCGTGGACTTAAATCTTCCCACACTCCAGTGATTTCAGATGAGAAAGAAATGTCTGTCATGTCAGCTGCTTTTTTTTTATGACGCTTTATCAAGCAATCTATCAGCCGAAACACGAGGAAGTGCAACATCGACTTACAGTGGACTGTGATTGACGTAAATAACGAATCCTCCTAAAGACAAGTGTGATATAGAAACAGAGCCCAAAACCAAAAGAAACGTCTAATGAGGTGATACATCAACGCGCCGCCTCCTGGAATAAGAAAACTGCTTTGACATTTATTTTTAGTCTCTGTGGAGCTGCTCTAACTTTGGAAATTCTGCAGAGATGTTTTTTTGTTCCAAATGAGACAGAAAGTGAATTTTGGAATCCAGAAACGAGAGCGGCTGATGAAATGGTCTCTGAGTTGTCGGTGCAGGTGTTTCTGTTTCTGCTGCTGGATCCGAACTGAACTGCCGGCACAGAGCTCTTCCTGGGCAGCGTGTGGGAGCAGCCAGTCGTCCTGTCATCCATCTGTTTGATGCATGTTCCTCTGCTGGAGACTGTTGGCTGCTGTAATTTTTGATTGTTTTTTGCTTTTTGCATTTTTGCTGCTACACTTTCTAACTGTCTAGCTGTCCTTCACCAGCTCCTGCCAACCTGACTGGCATGGCCTTTTCCTACAGGCTTCAAACTGGTTGTCACATTAGTGAACAGCATCGAAACCACTTCCTGTCCAATGTTGAATTTACCAGGGCAGAATTTTAGTGGCAACAATAAGGAAGAAATCTCGTCTTGAAGAATAACCAGTTGTGTACGTGATGAAAACTTGCAGCACTCACTCCATTCACAGATGTTGAGTTTAGAGGTGTGCGATACTGCAAGATTTGGTATCGATCCGATACCAAGTAAATACAGGGCCAGTATCGCCGATACCGATACCAATACCGATACTTTTAATATTTAAGGTTGATGTACCATCACACTGCTGACCCTTAGGTGTTTTTGTGGTTTTTCCTTGGGATTTTTTTGTTATAACCCAGGACAGAATTTGGGCAAAGTTTAAAGGCGACTGCAAAATACTTTATCATCAAAAACAGAAGCAATAGAGCAGTAAGTAAAACAACATTGTTATGTGTGCATTTTTTCGTAAAAAAAAACAAAGCGAAAAAATTATCATATGAGAGCAAAGTAAAACAAAATCTTTTTAGAGGTAGAGTGTTGAGAAACTACAATACAAATATAAAATTAAATTTCCCCCCTTCAGTGCACTTCTTTTCTGGATTTTTCTCA
>JBBMOC010000255.1:21371-23871 GCA_037975185.1 Centropyge bicolor | reverse complement strand
CGAAGGCGGAGCTGAGGTGGGTCGAATGAACGCTATTGGCTGAAAAAAGCTGCTGAAAAAAGCCGCTTTATTCGAAATAATCAAACTAGCTACGGCTAACCAGCTAGGTTAAATGCTAAATATCGTTGCTAGCCGGCTAACCCCACAACGATCTCTTTCCCAAACTCAGTGACTAGAATTAGCCGGGGTGACGCCGTTTAGACCGTCAGTGGCTAGTTGTCAAACAAAGTGGCGCCACTTAGATTGACAGCTATGAATTGTGCATAATGATGTATGCTGTATATTTGAAACGAACGCCTTATAAAAAATTCGCCCCCCCCAGAGTTGTCATGGAGTAGAAAAACAGCTTATGAGACTAGAGCCATGTTTTGAACCAGGCTGTAAACATGTTTTTTTCTGTCATAAAATCGGACATTTTAACATGGGGCTCAAATGTAATTGACTCCCTTCTGCGGCCTGCTCTAGTGGTTATTCGAGGAACTGCAGCTTTTTTGCACTTCCACATTGGCTTCATTTTTCAGCGACGGAGGTTGCCGCTTGGTGTCAACTAAAATGTCATGTGTCCAGCCAATAGCAGTTGAGACATTTCAGCTTGAACCAAAAATGTCAACCTCGTGGTGTCGCTGAAAGTCGGGGGACCGACCGAACCATCAGCGTTCGTCTTCTGGGAACAACATTTTGCTCTGAACCCTTAAAGTAGATGCACAGGTGAGTGATTGAAAACAGTGCTGGTGCTCTGACTTCATCTAGCGTCCTGAGAACTCATCACCCGGGGGCCTTAAATATCAGTCCATCCATCATCAGTATCCATCCAACACTTGTCAAGATATTTCACTGAAAGCTCAAAATGTCAAGTAGCTGATGGAGCCTGAACAAAAGTCACCAAAGTCAGTAGGATTCATCTTCTGCTTCATAAATGTCTGGATGAAATTTAACAACAATCAGAGCAAGCTGCAGAACTCAGCAGCTAAAGGGGGGGGGGGGGGGGGGTGTTATCAGACGGATATCTACAAATCTATACAAACAACAAATCCACAAATATCTGCACTTGAAATAATTGTTTCTTTTGTTTTTGTTCTGATCATCATCATCATCATCATATCATGGACTGTTATGGTGTTGTACTAAAATTGATCCAGTTTCACAAACGATGTTGATAAATGAGGATTTGCAGCCGAGATGCTGCTCGTCAGCATCAACATAAATCATTTCCAAATCCACCGACGTGAGGAAGTTGTCACGTCGGCCCGGTAGTTTTCCTCTCGGCCTCCTCCCCTCTCACACTCGCTGTATCGCTTCCATACAGCTTTATTATGACAGCTGGCCTGGAGGAATTCACAACAACGACGCCTCCAGTCTTCCCCACGGCCGACCTCCATAATGCACACAGTCAGACCTGAGCGCGGCCTCTGATGCAGACGGACAAACACACGCACACACGGACGCTCAGACACGCATGTAATGGTCACACAGTGGTGCAAAATAATTGACACACACACCGGCCGCAGCCCCCACCTCTGGTGTTTTCATAACGCGGTGTAAAGGTTAAGTCTGGCTCTGCTTGTTTAACGTGCACACACACTCACACACACACGCCGCCGGAGTGGAGAAAAACAAAAAGTCCTAACGCTTCCTTTAACCCCTGGCAGGTGTAGGGGAGGGGCGGGGGCGGGGGGTGGATGTATGGATGTAGGGGCCCAATAGGCTGCACAGGAGGCTCAGCCCTCAGGCTGGCAGCAGACAGTAAGAGAGGGGGGGGGGTTCAAAGTGTGAAAGTTAAAGGGTCAGTTCACTCAAAAATACATGAAAAAAAAAATCCACATTCTCCGGATACTTTTGGTTTTATTGGCCAAGGAGAAATGTTGACTGTGAGGGAGGTCGGTCTGTCTTTTTTTTTTTTTTTTAACTTTCTACTTGCTGTATTTTTTTCTCTCAGTCTCCATTTTGTTCCCTTGTTTCTTCAGTTCAACATTTTCTGTCCTCCTCGCTTTCTCTCCGTGTTTCTGTCTCCCACAGCATGTGTCGAGGACAGCTGGAGTCGCTTCAGAGGACAGCCCCGAGCCAGCTCCCAGGTAACACCACACACACACACACACACACACACACACACACACACACACACACACACACTGACTGCAGTCATCGTGGAGCCTGCAGACATCCACCGGTGTGTGAGCTCTTTGACATGCACTGGAACTCCACTGCACAGATGCATGACACTGCACTGCAACCAAACACGTGTGCACATCGTCACACAGGATCACAGGTATGAATGCATGCACACGCACACGCTCAGGTATGAACGGCATTTATGTTTCCTCTTCAGATTAAGTCGAAGAGACACAACTGAAAAGAAGAAACTGTTTGACACCAAGCGGCAACCTCCGGCGCTGAAAAATGAAGCCAATGCGGAAGTGCAAAAAGCTGCAGTTCCTCCAATAACCACTAGAGCAGGCTGCAGAAGGGAGTCAATTACATTTGAACCCCATGTTAAAATGTC
>JBBMOC010000255.1:0-11745 GCA_037975185.1 Centropyge bicolor | reverse complement strand
TAGCCGTAGCTAGTTTGATTATTTCGAATAAAGCGGCTTTTTTCAGCCAATAGCGTTCATTCGACCCGCCTCAGCTCCGCCCTCGCTCCACCTCTTTGTCCATATTTGGAGTAACTGGAGGTAGGCTACCAAGATGGCTACGCACTACGATTTGCTTCATTTTTGCTCTTCAGAAACCTATGGGTGACGTCACGGACACTACGTCCATATTTTATACAGTCTATGCTTAAAACACAAGGTGATGTTTTTAAATGCTGCGAATTGATTTCTAAATGTCGTTTCTGACTTTGGACTAACTTTATACTCATCACATCTTTGTAGTGATTTGGGACTTTTACACAAATCTTAATACATTCTCTCCAAGTGTGAGCAAGTAAACACAGAAGCTGAGCCCTTGGATCAGCTGTTGTAGCTTAATGGAAGATTCTTTCAGGCGACACGCTGGTTAACAAAGCTGCGTATTCATCTGCACAACCTTCTTCCTTCAAGGACCCTTTTCATTCTTATAACATCCTTCGAGGGCCATGAACACATATATCCCACTAACCTCTGATGTGAAGGCTGGAACTGCTCTTCACTGAGGCGTCTGATGTCAGATGGTGACTATGATGGTTTCACAGGTTTGTATTGAGTCAGTTCCAAAACGAAAGGACTGTCGGCCGCTAAACCTGCACAAATAAGAGAAGAATGTTTTTTACAAAGCTCCACAAGATCAGTGCTCTGCTGCTCTTTGTATTTAAATAAAGTGAAGTTCATCCTTTCTATGCAAATGAACCTCTTTGGTAAAAAGGATGAATGGCTAATAAATAATAGCTACACACAGCTTTAATACAATTATTGCAAATTCTTTCATTAGCATTTGATTATCAATATTTCATCAACAGAATTATTCTGTGTCAGGACATCTTAGTGGCAAAGAAACAGATTTCTGACTAAATGCTGAGTGATATTTGTTATAATATTTGGTGTAAAGCAGCGACGGCACTCCTGAAGACAAACTGTAACTCAAACTCTGCTGGTGGCTGAGGTCACTTCATCAGGATCATCTCAGGTACTTTCGCTGAACTGAAGAAGCCTTTGACCAATCAAATATCATCAGTACAGTGATTTAGATTCAACCCTTTTTTTTGCATGTATATATATGTATATTAAAAATTGTTTTTCCCACCAAAATAACTGTGATGTGCTGAGTTGGACGGTTGCCAGGTTGGGGATTTGTTGTCCACTTTTTTTGCAACAAGTGACCTGATTAGCCAAACAGCTTTGCTACTTTTTGATGAGAACACAGTGTTATTTACCTCGTGTCCACTTGTCACGATCACCCCTCCTCCTCCTCCTCCTCAACCATCATCACTTCAGCCTCTCTTCATCTCCTCTGCATCCCCCTCCTCACATCCTCATCGCCTCCCCGTGCCTCTCTGCCTCTTCAGGCTCTGCACCTCCTGTGGAGAGAAAAATATGTGAAGCCCTGAACTCCCGCTGCACCTCCTCACTCACTCTGAAGATGCTGCAGAATATAACACGCAGGTAGGAGCACGCACGCACGCACGCACGCACACACACACACACACACACACACACACACTCAGACTCAAAGTCATTTTCACAAACACAAATCACACACACTCACAAATGTGTTTATAAAGAGCTGTATGTCATTTTATTTCAGTCTCTCTCCTCTACACACACACACACACACACACACACACACAGTTTTACCCATAAGTGCAGTCCAATCTATTATTGAGAAGACCGCCGTCATTTTGGGCCTGAAGGTCACCGACATCAATAACTCTGCTGGTAGCCGCCATCCACACACACACACACACACACACACACACACACACACACACACACATATACCAACACACACAGCTGGTCACATGACGGAAACTCTCTGCGCCAGCAAATCCTGATTCAACAAAAAGCCATTGTGGCAGCAGGAATCAGGGCTTCAATACATACGCAATCAAAATGAATGAAACCTCATCGGAGGAGAGTTTAATTTAGACTTTAAACAGTGCACAGATTAAAACATGTGCAGACTTCGTTGACATACTTTTCTGTACTTGGTGGATTATTCTTTCTAGCTTCAACTCGGCCCTTTAGTTTTAATAAAGGAGAATCTTGATGCAGCGGTTTTGGGGAGGGCTCCTTCCTGTTTCTTGACTCAGACTGGAAACCAGCCAGGTCACACAGCTGAGGGTGTAATGGTCCATATCATTTGTTGTGTCCACATACTTTTGGTCACATATGGTGTAATTAGTAAAATGATAAAGAAAAATGACGGTAAGGAATGAAATACGACCACTATCTTCCCTCTGCTCTGCTTTACTGTCGACAGGTAAACCATCACACTTCTCATACAATAAATCAAATCTGTGAATAAAACGCATGAATGAAAAAAATGGCACGATCTCCTGTTTCCTTTGACTCTTTCTGTTTGACTTTGATCCTGGTTTAAAGGCGACTCAGGTCGATCGCAGCTCCTTATCACGACCACACTTGATCTTTCGACAAAGTCATTCGTGTGTGTGTGTGTGTGTGTGTGTGTGTGTGTGTGTGCCGGGGGATTGAGGAGGGCCAGCTCAGTTATCGGACAAACACCGTGTCATGATGCTGTGCTGTTAATGGNACATGCACATTGACACATGGAAGCACACATACAGATACATAAACGTCCAAACATATGGCAGATGGGATGCAGGTGTTAATCAGGGGCAAACTTCCCTGGCACTGAAGAAATATAGTGTATGTGAACCGGCATGAATTTGTGTGTTCACAGGGAAGAAAGATGAGCAGTTTGTAAGTGAGGCGAAGAGTTAGGAAGGAAGCAAGGAAGCAAAACAAGGAGACATGAAACTAAAGGGAAGGAAAAATGAAGATAAAACAATAGAAGAAAAGGAAGTAAAAAGGAAAATGTGGGGGAAATGAATGACTGATGAATGAATGCAGACACACAGACAGACAGACAGACAGGCAGACAGACAGGCAGACAGACACACAGGCAGGCAGACAGACAGGCAGACAGACAGACAGACAGACAGACAGACAGGCAGGCAGACAGGCAGACAGACAGGCAGACAGAGAGAGAGACAGACAGGTAGACAGACAGGTAGACAGACAGGCAGACAGACAGGCAGACAGACAGACACACAGACAGGCAGACAGACAGACACACAGACAGGCAGACACACAGACAGGCAGACAGACAGACAGACAGACAGGCAGGCAGACAGACAGGTGGCAAGCAGACAGACAGGCAAACAGACAGACAGGCAGACAGACAGGCAGGCAGACACACAGGCAGGTAGACAGACAGACAGACAGGCAGACAGACAGACAGACAGACAGGTGAGTGTATCGAGCAGCGTATTGAATCCAGATCAGTCCTCAGCTGACGTCATCCAATCTGGACTGAGCTTCTTAATGAAGGTTTATCTTATGGACTCCCTGTACCCGTCTCTGCCAAAGCCTTGTGTGTGTGTGTGAGAGAGAGAAAGTGATCTGGACAAATGTCCTTGAGGATCAAAAACAGTTACAGGCCTTTTCAACCATCAGCTCTCTCTCTCTCTCTCTCTCTCTCTCTCTCACACACACACACACACTTGGACTTGGACATCACAGTTTCATATTGAAGTAGCTCAAATGTAATATCCAAACATGCAGAAACAGGTGTTTTGGTCACTTGGTAGCAGCAATCTCGCCAACAGAACACTGACCTATCGTCACTTTTTATGGTGAGCTGACTCGAATATTTACCATCTTTGAGCTCTATTTTTGTTCTCTACCACCTCCTGTTCCACCGTGTTCAGCAACTTGTCACTAACTGTGACTGTACAGAAGCTTTTCACAGCCTTTTCACTGAAAACAGCTGCAGCCGCAAACAGCTTTATGAGCTCATTGAAGGTGAAGCAAACATCTCAACATCTGAAATTCACTGTCGAGCTGAGACGAGATCATTTGACTCATTCTTACTGAAATAAAAATACAGAAGATATATATTTTATGTTTTATCTTTTTTGTCTTTATCACATTTTTTGTTCGTCTCTTCTTAGCACAAATGCTTAAATCAGAAAAAACTGTTGTGTCAAAAATAAAGAAAAAAAATCCCCTTTAACTTGAAAACTGCTATTTTAAAGGAATAGTTCAGTGTTTTGGAAAATATATACGACACTGTCAGTGAAATATGACACAAAGGTCTGCAGTAAATCTACAGTCTGATCCATCAAAGTCACCTTCACCGACCAACTCATGGGTCAAACCACGATGCCAGTTCTGAATGTCGATCATCTTCTTGTGTAAATGTGTTTTCTGTCTTCGAACACACACTCGCTCTTCAGTCGGCTTCATCAGCACACGAGCAACGCTTCAAAACAACTTCTCACCTTTTTCAAGATGAACAGGATGTGCCACCTTCGCTTCACTTTACTGACACAGCATCATTTTCCAGCTACACATCATGTCCGCGTGTGTGTGTGTGTGTGTGTGTGTGTGGTTTAATAGCCCATCACAGAGCGCTAAAAGCAAAGTCTGTGTAGGAGATTGAAACATTAAATGATGCCTCCGTGTCTCATATCGGGGAAAAACAGACAGACAGAAAGTACATTGTTTACTGGTGTTTATCAATCTGTTCAGGACAGGAATTTACAACCCCCCACAGCCCCCTAGTGGTGGCAGCTGGGCACAGCAGGTGGACGGGAGAGTGGCCGGAGGGAAGACAGTAACACTGACACGAGTGAAAACTGATGGACAGATGGATGGATAGCATGTCAGTATTTCTCTCCGAGTCAGTCTGAAGAATCAGTGTCCAGCCACTGTAAACACACACACACACACACACACACACACACACACACACACAGAGCAGAGGGAGCAGCATCGTCTGCCTGGTCGAAGGCTACCAAGCAAGGAAATGTTTGTCTTGTCTGGTATCTGCTGATATTATGTGGAAAAACACGGGATTGGAGGCACGAGATCCAAAATATTCCCGGTATGATGTTTCCACGGTGACCGTTTCCCTGCTGGATAACAACACAGCGTACGAGGTGCTACGGTGACATACACACAAATACAACCTGTGTGTGTGTGTGTGTGTGTGTGCGATGGCTCGAGGGTTCCCTGGAGAAAACATAAACAGAAAAAAGTGCCTCTCTCTGGATCATGTGCCAAGTCCATTCAGTCCTGCTGTCACATTAATGATCCTATATTTACTTTGTGCAGAACCCTAAAAGCAGCGCTCTCTGTTGGACCGATACCATGGCCTCATACCAAAGCCTTCTTTATGATAATGTGCAGTCGTCTGCCAAAGGCCCTGCACTGGATCTAAAAGTTGGTGTATAATAGTCAAATAATGGAGAGCGAAAGCTGTGTGACACATCGTCGGACCTCACGCCAACTCGGGCTTGAATCATTAAAGTTGGTGGACGGAGGTGATTTTATTGAGGTTAGAGGTGAAGCTACATCATGAAGCCTGTTCACACTGTTGGAAATTCAAGTTAACCTCTGTGTCTATGTGGAAAAAATACTCTAGGGAACAATTCAATATGGTATTTACATTCCCAATTTGTGTTTTGTGTGAGGACTAACATTGACGCCATTGAGTCAAAAACAGTCAGTTTAAGCAGATTTCAATCTTCTTTCCACTTCATCTAGACTTTTTTTTCATCCATTTTATGGCTCAAAATCACTGCATAGACAAACATATGTAATCAAGGAATCAATACACATGAAGTGATAAATGTTAATTATCACATTTTTGCAGTATTTCCTGACATGGACTCATTTCTTTGTTCACAGGATTCTAGTTTTTTTTTCTCTCCAGGTTTATGTCAGTGAGCATGTTCCAGATTTTGCCACAACAAATCTTCAGTTAAGAAAAAATAACGTCCTTCAGGTTGTAGCCATGAAAACGAGCCAGCAGGCTTTTAATGTTTTGCTCAGCTGAAAACCAAAAACTGCTTGGTTCTAGTTTATATCTTGTGCTGATGTAGAGCAACATATTGCAAAAAAAAAAAAAAAAAACTTGTGATATGCATCATAAATAGTGTCTCACCCATATTCAACACATGAGGCGCTCTGTGCCACAGTGGCCTCTGGGGCGCCATTAAAAAGTGCTGTGATAATACAACAGCATGCGTAATAAACAAAACAGCACGACGGTGATGAAAATAGACTTTCACTGTTTTGTGCACGTTTTCACACAAAACTTAAAGTTGGTGCCGACGAGTCTGAGTCGCACTAACTTTCCACAGTCCCACACACAGAAGAAGGATCCACGTTATCCTTCCACAACATGCAACAGCTTCGTCCCACAAACACACACACACACACAACAGCCAAACACGGTACAGTGTGTTCCCATCGGCCCGCTCAGCTCCAATCATAGACTGTATAAAATATGAACGTAGTGTCCGTGACGTCACCCATAGGTTTCTGAAGAGCAAAAATGAAGCTAATCGTAGTGCGTAGCCATCTTGGTAGCCTACCTCCGGTTACTCCAAATATGGACAAAGAGGTGGAGCGAGGGCGGAGCTGAGGCGGGTCGAATGAACGCTATTGGCTGAAAAAAGCCGCTTTATTCGAAATAATCAAACTAGCTACGGCTAACCAGCTAGGTTAAATGCTAAATATCGTTGCTAGCCGGCTAACCCCACGACGATCTCTTTCCCAAACTCAGTGACTAGAATTAGCCGGGGTGACGCCCTTTAGACCGTCAGTGGCTAGTTGTCAATCAAAGTGGTGCCACTTAGATTGACAGCTATGAATTGTGCATAATGATGTATGCTGTATATTTTAAACGAACGCCTTATAAAAAAAATTCGCCCCCCCCAGAGTTGTCATGGAGTAGAAAAACAGCTTATGAGAATAGAGCCATGTTTTGAACCAGGCTGTAAATATGTTATTTTCTGTCGTAAAATCGGACATTTTAACATGGGGCTCAAATGTAATTAACTCCCTTCTGCAGCCTGCTCTAGAGGTTATTCGAGGAACTGCAGCTTTTTTGCACTTCCGCACTGGCCTCATTTTTCAGCGGCGGAGGTTGCCACTTGGCTCCAACCTGTCGGAGCTGTTTACCGGACACGTAATTAGCAGGTGGAGAACAAATAAAAATCAGAGCAGGTGTGGTGAGAGGCGCAGGTATGCAGCAGAGCGAGGCCTCAGCGGCAGCGGCGGCATGTCGTCTAACGCTCAGAGCTGCAAGACACAGTCACCGGAAACCTCCATAAAATGAGTTCACGTTCAAACTGAATAATCTCCTTCCAGACCAGGAGGTGTCAGCGTCCTAATTTGGCAGCAGACGCAGAAACACGTGGCTGGTTTCCAAGGATCCTGTTTACATTTTCATGGTTTTGCTGACTCTGATATACAGCTGGACTTAGAATCAGGTGAAACCAATGAGTTCACACAGTCGGGCCGAGGCTGCAGATAAATGTCTCCACAGTGAGAGTTCGGAGAGAAAACAGAGCGGCGAAGGTGCAAATTATTCTTTACAGGACTGAAATGCTGCCAGACACAAACCTCTCATCGTTTCACAGCAGCAGGTGTCGTCATGTGACCCGTCCTTGTTTTGTCACGGATTTAGCTGAGTGAAAAAAAAAAAAAAAAAAAAAGCCCTCTGTGGTAAATTGTTGAGTCAATATTGCGGCGCTGCTTCCCATGGCCTGCGATTAGATCAGCGCCTCCCCGATCGGCCTCGGAGCTGTTTGGGTTTTGGTTGAAATCCTTTATGTTGGCTGCTTACACTGTCAACAGTTTTGTTGTTTAGTGACAGAGCGTAAGTCCACGTCGCTGTTGACATGTAAGCCTTATGATAACAGACGCTGGAACAGCCGCCGTGTGTGTGTGTGTGTGTGTTCACATCTATACAGGTAGTTTAACTGATCCAGAGGAAATATGCTCTTTGGTTTTATGAGAATGTGTGGATCAAATATTTTTGTGTCTTCATTGGATTTAGGAGAGCACGACTAAGATGGAAAAAGATGATGTCATGTCATGTTGATTCTGAATCAGATGTTGTGTTGTTTGGTGGCTAGGAATCAAAGCACACCTGCACAGTTCTGATGATTCAAAGTTAAACTTTACATGAATTCAATCTAAAATATTTAGAGATGTTTGTTTCACTTAGATTGTTACTTATTTAGTTATGAAAATTCAATGTTAATGTACAGTCATAAATACATGAAATCAGAGCAAATTCTCATGTTCACATTGCTTCAAGTTCAACTCTGGCTGATATTCACTCTCTTTAGGTTTCTACCAACGATCCTGGTCACATTTTTTTCACAATATATTATAAAACGATCATTATAGCTGCTTTAAGATTTTAAGTTTTTCTATAATTTCTTGCAGAATCTTTTTTTTTGTCTCTTTAAAAATCTAAAATATTAGTTGTTAATTGTGTCTCTCACTGTCTTTCTTCTCAATGCATGTGAAGCATTTTAAATCATCGTTGTGTATAAACGTGTCATGTTTAACAGTTCTGTAAAATATTTTTGCGTCAGCGACGTCTGTGCATTTTTCAGTTCGGCGGAAGCTTTAAAACGCCGAGCAGCACGAGGCATGTGTTTATGTTTCTGACTCTGCCAGTGTGTGTGCTAAGGTGCTTACAGTATATCTATTTCCATCTGTGGGGGGTCACATACCTCCATGTATCGATGTGTGTGTGTGTGTGTGTGTGTGTGTGTGTGCGTGTGCGTGTGTGTGTGTGTGTGTCCAGCCTGGCCCACAGCCAGCGGCAGCATGTGGCGCAGGCTCGGTCCCAAAGCCCACCGTAAGGAACGGGCTTAGCTTGAAACACTTTGAGAGCCGTCTCAGGGATTAGAGTCACGGTCTAACAGGAGTTTACAGCTCCATCACCATCACAGCCAATAAACAAATTCCTCACTGGAAACTAAGACGCTGGAGAGCGAGAGGAGGGGGGGGGGGGCTCCTGAACACTGACTGCTCACTGGAGCTCATAAATGAATCTTTGTAAGTGAGTCGGAGCTTTTGTTTCTCAGAATGAAGGAAATACAGTGATGCTTCGAGGCGGTGTTGTTTTGCTGAGCAGTTGCTTTGTGTGGGAACGTGTGAGTGATACGCTGCTGAATCCAGGTGAGAGCAGGCTGAATATGCTGACACACTGTCTGCGCTCGCCGGCCTCCATCTGATAACAGTGGTTTTTAAAAAGGGTGCAATGAGTTTAAAGAGTTTGGTTAAAAAAAAAAAAAAAAGAAGACGATGAAAAAACTGTCTCATCAAGATAAACCAGGACAGAAAAGTTTGCCATGGATTCAAATGATCGTCCATAATGAAATTCTGATGCCATGGTCTCTTTTCTACAGCGGCTGTTCTGACCTGCCGTAATTCTTCGCTCGACCTTTCCCTCACCAGCAAAATTAAAAATGTGTTTTTTAAAGTTTTTATCACTGTGTCTCCTGGTATCTGTCAGAAAATCTTACATCAAAACGCCGTCTCTTCACTTCCTGTAAAATGTTAAAATACATTTGAATCCTGCAGCAATTTAACATCCAATCAGCTGAAACCTCCCTTTAAAGAAAACTACACTTCACAGTAGCACATTATAATGACACATCTAATCCTGGTTTAGTTTGGTTTGTTTACGCTGTCAATCAAGCATGGTCTCCGCCCCCTCTGGCATGAGAGCAAAGCAGACCAGTCACATGGTTTTATGACACTAGATATTTGGCTTTAACATAAATTCAAGAGTGACTGTCAACGAAGCCATCTGATACTGTTGTATATACTCATGTAAATCATTTGGTAATGATGGTGAGTGCATCCGTGATCAGTCAGACAGTGAACAGGAGGGACGAAGGAGTTACTCCACTAATCTTACTGTAAAAACTTTTGTCCTGCATCTAGCTAGTTGTCATTATTTATAAAATACAGCTGTGTTGCAGTCTCAACTAATAATGATCACATTGTTTATTTCTTGGTGTCAGACTTTGGATGTGTAGCTTTGAAAACTCCATGTTCATGTGACTTAATTCAATTCAATTCAGTTTTATTTTATTTATAAAGCACCAAATCACAACAAAAGTCATCTCAATGCACTTTACATGCAAAGCAGGTCTAGACCAGACTCTTTATGATATTACATATAGAAACCCAACAGTTCCCATCATGAGCAGCATTTGATGCGACAGAGGCGAGGAAAAACTCCCTTTTAACAGGCAGAAACCTCGGAACAGAATCAAGCTCAGTGATGGACGGACATCTGCCTGGTTGGGTTGAGAGAGAGAGACGGGGGGGGAGAAAACAGAATGACATCCTGGGTCTTGGAGCGACACTGGAGTTGACTTAACTGATGAAATATTGACTGGTAGACAACAAATATGACATTTATGGAAACTAATTTTCAGTCAACAAAAAGAGAAAAAAAAATGTTAAAAAGTATTTTAATTCGCATTTGGCATCTAAAGATAGACCCACGGCCACAAGGTGACGAGTAAAGGCTTTTATGTAAATTTTAGGACGAGACCTTTAAATCCACAGTCTGAAGATGTTTGATTAGATTTTGAGTGGACAGACCACGACCCAGCAGCAGCAGGAGTCAAAGCCTCATCCAGAGCTCTGATCAGACAGAAACACATTGTTACCATTTGTTCAGTTTTTATCGTCTGGGTCACATCATGATCCACTTGGGGAAGCTTTACGAGGGAGGACGCTGGCCGCCTGATGCTGAAGGTGTGTGGAGCAAATAAGCTGCTGTAAAAAACCGTGAGGCCGTTTCTCATGACTTATTTTGTTTCTTTTGACAATCGCAGTGCTTAATCTTTCTTTGTGGCTGCGCCTCGTCATTCCCCCTCCACGACTGGCAGAGGCAGCGCTGCTTGTAAAGAACCTTCAGCTGCTTTCTCAGTGGGAAACGTGCGATAAAAATAAAGTTTTATGACTGCCCGGTGCAGTCGGACGGAGCAGCCCGGGACTCTGTTCAAGGGCGACTCGACGGTAGGCTGAGAGAGGAAGGAAGCGTTAATCCTGATCGACCTCCACCCCGGCAATCTCACTGTCCTCAAACTACTCCCCCAAACTTCAGCTGCTGTTGTTTGCTGCTAACACAGAGATTTTGCATCATGTAGCAGCCAGGTGAGCGACCACTGGAGGTCCAGCATGTGAGTGTGTCATCGGGCTGTTTGAAGGATCCTGACATGGCCTGAATGCAGCGACTGTTTGCTGCCCTCTTGACCTCCAGCTTCCTCCACACACACACACACACGCCTGCACTGCATGTCCCATAACACATAAAGTGCCTTGTGATCCCCAGAGATCTTTACACTCGACGTCTTCTTCATGACCGCAGCATTCTCCACATGTCAGGCCTCTTATGGGCTCGACCTTCAGCTGGACATCGACCTTGACTGACCGGCTCACTGGTTGGCTGTCAGACTGGGGGGGTGCTATGTGAGTTGGGTTCCTCGGAGATGAACTGGTCCGACATGTAGCTGTTATCATAGATTCTGCATTTGTGTTGACTGTTCTCTGTCCACTTTAAGGCACATTTAAAACTCTGTATATATATGGCTCAATGGCTGCCTGAATGCTGGTCGATTTCAAGCGGCAACCTCCGCCGCTGAAAAATGAAGCCAATGCGGAAGTGCAAAAAAGCTGCAGTTCCTCGAATAACCGCTAGAGCAGGCCGCAGAAGGGAGTCAATTACATTTGAGCCCCATGTTAAAATGTCCAATTTTACGACAGAAAAAAAACATATTTACAGCCTGGTTCAAAACATGGCTCTAG
>JBBMOC010000254.1:187980-209358 GCA_037975185.1 Centropyge bicolor | reverse complement strand
TAAAGAAGAAGACTCCTGCGGACACACACACACACACACACACACACCTGCTGCGAGGATGAATCCATGAAGTGTGGATTTCTGGGAAAAGTAACTGGAGCCGTTTCGGAGCAGAAAGTGAAGCAGAGAATGATCCTGTCATGTTATTTCAGACCTTCTCAGCACATTTACTCAAGTACTAGAACAAAGTACAATTTTGATGTACTTGTATCTCACTTGTTTCTGTCTCTTCAGCCACATCTTGTACTTTTCTCTGCACTGTGTTGATTAAATGATGATGATTACAGATGAAGAATGAAGGGATGAACACATGAATGCAGTAGAATCCAGCAGTACTTTTACTTTGGCACTTGTACTGTGTATGTCAGGGCATCGCTCTGGACTCGGACCATCGTCACGTTTTCTTTTTCAAACATCTTCTCAGTAACTCATGACAGTGAACCTTCAGACTGTGTTTGTCAATCAGTGACAGAAAGCTGTGAAGGTAACCTGCTGCCGGTCGGAGCAGACGCTCGTCCGTCTGATAAACCAGCTGAGTGTGAACTGCTTCATCTCACTGCTCGGACAAACTTCAGTGGCAGAATGTAACTAAGCACATTTACTCAAGTACAGCAGTTAGGTACTTTGTAAGGCACTTGTACTTCACTTGAGTATTTCCGTTTACTGATACTTTGTAATTTTACTCCACTTAATTTCAGAGGGACCTATTGTGCTTTATATCAGTTACAACATCAGTTACAGTTACTTCAATAGAGTCACACTCTTAATATAAAATGTAATCAACTATTAAACAATTAGGTTTTAATACAGAAGAAATAAGCAGCAGAACATGAAGTCATTCAAATTCAGCAGTTGCAACATGAAAGTGATGAACACATGAACGCACCAGTAATGATAATCCAAAAATATTTGTTAATCTGCATAATGAGTACTTTTACTTTTGGTGCTTTAAGTATATTTTAAATTCAATTTCATTTGTATTTAAACTGGTCAGCTGGTTCACTGGTCACTGGAACTGGTAACTTTAACTGGCTGTTTATCTTTATCATTACTATTAACTGGTCAATGAAAAGTTAACTGTTAACCTCAACTGGTCAGTCCTCAGTGAGCTGCTTATTCAGACTGGTTAGTGCTCTGTTAACTGGCAAATCGAACTGTTGATGAGACTGATCAGTGGTGAGTGAAGTGGTGAGTGAAGTGGTGAGTGAAGTGGTGAGTGAAGTGGTCAGTGAAGTGGTGAGTGAAGTGGTGAGTGAAGTGGTGAGTGAAGTGGTGAGTGAAGTGGTCAGTGATCAGTGAAGTGGTCAGTGGTCAGTGAAGTGGTGAGTGAAGTGGTGAGTGGTGAGTGAAGTGATCAGTGGTGAGTGGTCAGTGAAGTGGTGAGTGAAGTGGTCAGTGGTGAGTGGTCAGTGAAGTGGTGAGTGAAGTGATCAGTGGTGAGTGAAGTGGTCAGTGGTGAGTGAAGTGGTGAGTGAAGCGGAGAGTGAAGCGGTCTCACCGTGGTGCTGACAGCCAGGGGCAGCAGGATGAACGGGCTGCAGACGAGGATGACGACGCCCTTTAACCTCCAGACCTGCCGCAGCATTTTGACTCGCAGAGGAAGAACTGACATGAGCGATGATGACGGTGGTGGTGAAGAAGAAGAAGAAGAAGAAGATAATGATGATGATGAGTCTTAATGACTATCAGAGAACAACTGTATCAATGAGATGTTTCTCTCTCTTTACTGCTCAAACTCTGTCTGCAGCCCTATTTCTCTCTCTCTCTCTCTCTCTCTCTGCCTCTCTCTCTCCCTGTTTCTCTCTCTCTGTCTCTCTCTCACTGTCTCTCTCTCCCTGTTTCTCTCTCTGTCTCTCTCTCCCTCCCTGTCTCTCTCTCTCTCCCTCCCTGTCTCTCTCTCTCTCTCTCTCTTTAACACATTTGTGATACATTTCACAGTCCACAAAATAAATATTAACTTTATGTGAGTTACTACACACAATCACACACACACACACACACAAACACACACACACACACACACACACACACACACACACACACAAACACACACACACACACACACACACACAAACACACACACACACACACACACACACACACACACACACACAAACACACACACACAAACACACACACACAATCACACACACACACACACACACACAAACACACACACACACACACACACAAACACACACACACACAAACACACACACACACACACACACACACACACACACACACACACACACACACACACACAGTGTCCCTGCAGACTTTATCTGAACTCTCAGCAGAGTAAACACAGAAGAGAAGATCAGATCTTTGTCTACGTCAAACTCCTGCACAGATTGGACAGAGGAGCTGTTAAAGTTCACTTTAAAGATGAGAATCATGAGAAGTTACGACAAGCTTTCAAATCACAACAGTCATGTAAAAGCAGAGCTGACAGCTGGAGCAGAGCAGCTCACGTCCACATGCTGAGGAACAACAACACACCTGCATGAGGAAGCGAGTGGAGGGTCAGTACGATCACATGTGATCAGCTGTTCTTCCTTCACGCTTCATCATCGCAGGGATCGATCACGTCAACATCGGACTGAACACATTCACCTCCATCGAACCGTCACATGACCTTAATACACCGTCAGCACATGTTCACCTCAAAGCAAAGAGAAAACCACATTAGATAATATCAGGTTACAATGAGGACGTCATTCACTCATTTTGTGCCAAAGATACTCGACACTTAGTGAAGTGACTGTTTCATCAGAGCACACGTTTCATGATGAACACGACTTCACAGTTTAATGTCGATGCTGAGCTCAGGTCTCCTCTGATCCAGGTCCGACCTTCTTCTCTCTCAGTCACAGGAAGCTTCAGTGTCAGACCTGCTGCTGCTCCTCGTCCGACGGTCGCTGGGGGGAAACCCCAGTCGATGCTCTGCTGCCACCCAGTGGACACACGTGGACGTGCAGACTCTTCTCCCTGGCTCCTCGGTCGAAGTGTCCTGAAACTGATCAACGGCCAGATTGAGAAACAAAGCGACGCCAACACGACAGAGACAACGAGAGCAGCAGGACTGAAAACACTGAAGAGCGACACCTACGTTTCAGTGCAGTGATCTGTTGTTTGACTTTTACCCCTCAATGAAAGTATGACGCGTTTCAAACGAGAAGCGTTGGTGCAGTTTAACATTCACGTTCTGTGTGTGTGTGTGTGTGTGTGCGTGCGTGCGTGTGTGTGTGTGTGTGAGTGTGTGTGTGAGAGTGAGAGTGAGTGTGTGTGTGAGAGTGAGTGTGTGTGTGTGAGTTTGCTTATGTCCAGATTGGGGACACACACTAGACTCAAGACCAGTTGACGTCCTCAATCTGGAAAACTGTGCTCTTTAGGTCCAGAGTTCAGGTTCTTGTCAGGTTAAGGTCAGGTGGTCCCTAAGTCTATGTGAATTCCCCAAAAGTGACATAAGTAAAGACTGTGTATATGTGTGTGTGCAGCTGGCAAATGTCCCTGTTCTTACTGGAAGGCCGGCAGCAGAGTGTGTGGGAGGATATGGACAGACTTTCTTTTACTAACACAGTGTGACAGTTTTACCCTGCCTGAACCTGAACCTGAGCCTGAGCCTGAGCCTGAACCTGAGCCTGAGCCTGAGCCTGAACCTGAATCTGAACCTGAATCTGAACCTGAGCCTGAACCTGAACCTGAGCCTGAACCTGAACCTGAATCTGAATCTGAATCTGAACCTGAATCTGAGCCTGAGCCTGAACCTGAGCCTGAATCTGAACCTGAACCTGAGCCTGAACACAGGTCTGAAATACGCCACAATGCCAAAAGTATGTGGACAGCTGGACGTCCCCGTCCTGTGACAGATATCATTAACAGCACATTGAGGACCACGCTGTCCTCGGCTGAACAGACTCACTCTTCTGGTTTCAGACTTTCCACCAGATGTTGGAACCTGAAAAGACTGATGTCTCGAAGTTGGAAGAACTCTCTTTTCTGAAATATTACTGTATGGTCTGGAGAGAAAAGTTTCCAGGCAGAAGCAGAGCGGGTTCAGTCGACCAGCCGTTCCCTTCGGTTCCTCTCTCTCCTGCTCAGACGTCCCAGAGCTCTGAATGTGTGTCACTGTGTTCGTTTGAACGTCGTCAATAAACGGGTCGAGAGGCGGACGTTTCCCTGAATGTGCAGGCCGACCTGTTGTTGTTGTTGTGTGGGGAGGCGAAGCGGTGTGTTTGTCTCAGAGCTGCGTTGTGGGGGCGTCGAGCTGGAACAGAACAAGGTCGCCTGACGCCCACTCTCTGCTGAATGTATGTGAGGACGGTTCAGTGACGCACCTTCAGTCCATGTGCTGATGCTAGCTTAGTTTAGCCGTTTGGTTTAACCTAGTTTATTTTTGTTTGAATTGGTGACTTTGGTTGTTTAGCTCAGCTTTGTTTAGTTCAGTTGGGACATGAGACAACCAGCGAATTACTTGGTTCCTTCTTCAGTCACAAAGGCAGGAACCTGAGTCGACCAATAAAACACTGATGGAAAATTAGAAATGAGCATGAATATTTGAATCCTCATGCAAACTTGGTCATAATTAAGTTATGAATCAGACATTAGTGAGTCAGTACAAACAGAACTGTATCATCATATGTGAGTCCAGTCTGGATGGACGCTTCATGACGAGCGGTTTCTGAATCTACACAAAGAATGTGACCATCGTAAATCTGAGATATTCAGAGGATTTTGGAGTAAAGAGTTAAAGTAACGAACATGAATTCATTTGATTCTGATGTTTTCACGGATACATATTTAGACGAACAAAGTGACTGACAGACTGTCTCTTTATTTTCACATTGTGTTGTGGGAGCTGCAGTCAGGATCAGGCTGGGGTGGATGATTAACCAGCCAGCGGGGGGGCAGCGGCGTCGAGTCCAGCCACTGCGCCGTCCAGCCCAGAGGAGCTCGACCGCATCGCCCGTAACTCTTATTTCAGTCATCTCATCTGGTCAGGCCTTTGCTTCGTCCTCGCCTGCTCACAGCGTCCTCCAGGTGAGTTCACACCGTCTCTGACTTCACCAGAGTCGTTTCTGACTCTGCCGGAGTCCGGACAGAAACCTCAGTCAGCTCAGAATAATCTGTAGTTACCAACAGATAAATGTTCCTACAGAGAGCTGAGAGCGTCTGTGGGACAGAGAAGCCGTGGCTCGGCCAGTCGCGGCTCTCGATTCCTGTAGTTCATGTAGTTCAGTGTGTTCTGTGTTGTGTATTCAGTGAAGTGCAGCTCGGCCAAAACAAGGTTCTGAAACAGCAACCTTTAGTCTGCTGGTAAACACAGCCGCCACATCTGAAGCCTCCGTTACTCCAAAGCTGCCGCTCTGACGGACAGAGAGGCCACAGATGCTAACGTCAGGTCGGTCCGTCCAACTTCAACAGACACGATCAACGGACGTCAGAGAACTTCTCAGAGCGCTTCACACCACAGGCCAGCACTCATTCATTCACACACACACGAGTCGGGCCTCGGTTTCTTGCACCTCCACATTGATCGAACCACCTGTGTTGTGTTGCGGTGATTTTTGACGCTGCTTCTGTCTCTGTGTTTTTCAGGCCGGTTGTTTGGAAATGAAGCTCTTCTGCCTCCTGTTCTTGCTTTGTCTCTGCGGTCTGGGACTGACTGTAAGACCCTCTTTCTAAACCACCTGTCTAATGACCAGGTTTGTCTTTTGTTGCCTGTTTATCCGACTTGGTGAAAGTGAACGACCCCTGTGTCCCCCTGTCCTCAGGAGGAGGGGTCCAGTCCAGGAGCTCCTCATGTCTCTGGTCCTGGTGGTGAAGAGGAGGAGGCTCACGGCTGTGGAGGAAGGCAGCTGTTCAGCCCTGAGCAGCGCAGGTCGATAGGGGGCGCTGTAGAGCGATTGGGTTTGCAGCTCCTGGAAAAGCTTCCTATTGGTCCCCGGCAGCCGAACATCATCCTGTCGCCCGTCAGCCTGGCCTTCGCCCTCGCTCAGCTCACCTTAGGTCAGGCTTTAAAAAGATCAATATGCAGCCAGCTGTGTGTGGAATTCACTGATTCACAAGCTGCTGCTTCACTTGTTCATCCGCACAACGATGACACGAGTCATCGGCTGCCGTCTTCATGTCCTGAATAGGCTCACACGCACTTTGTGTAAATATCCGAGCACGACGGCGTCAGGCGGCAGACGAGCACGCGAGGTCACATCAGTGGGCTTTTTATTCCACTTTAGTCAGAGAAACTTCCGAGCTGCTCGACCTCGAACACGTCTGCTCATGTGTTCATCCAGCTCTGTGTGTTCCATCAGCTGGTTCTGCACTGTCCTCACCAACAGCTCTTCTCTCAGGTGCTCGCAACGAAACAGAGAAGCTGCTGCTGCAGAGCCTCCACGCCCACAGTCTGCCCTGTTACCACCACATGCTGGGGGGCCTCCTGCCTCATTTCAAAAACACATCGCTGCAGGTGGCGACACGAATGTACCTGAGACCAGGTGTGTGTGTGAGGACGGTGGAAGTGGAGACGCTTTGTAAGACGTTCGCTGTCAGATGAGTCTATTCACCTTTTCCATTTCCTCTCCCTTCTTTCATGTCTCAGGGTTTGAAGTGAAGCTGTCTTTTGTTGAAGACTCTCTGGCCAGGTATCAGCACACACACACACACACACACACACACACACTGTTTGAATGCAGCTGCTTTTCATGAGAAGACACATTTTTGAGCCAGATGTTCAGATGTTCGATTCACTGAGAGTTTTTATCTCAGTGAGAGATAAACAGTCTCCTGTGGGTCAGAAGACAAGCAGGTTGGTGACTAGAGATCAGCAAAGGAAAGAACAAGAAGGTTGAAGCCTAAAAACAGGAACCTGATCAAGTTCAGCTCTTTGACGGCTCGACACAGTGAAGAGCTGTGGGGAGCAGGTGGTCAGGTGATCAAGCTCTCAGGTGATGACTGCGGCTCATGTGGGCTGAGACAGGACCGGCTGAAGGAGGTGAAACATCAACAGCCATGACAAAGTGATGAGAGTCTACTAAAGCTCCTTTAACAATGAGGAAAAGCAGCAATAATGAGTGAATGTCTCTAACATCTGCACCAGCTTATAGATCCTGTCCAGCTAAGTTTGGCTGTCAGCCGCCACGTTGGCTGTGGAAGTCAAAGAATGTGTTTCCTCCCTTCAGGTACCGATCACAGCCGGCCCCTCTGGTCTCCGTGGAGGAGGTCAACCAGTGGGTGGAGAACGCCACCAGCGGTCACATTTCCAACTTCCTGGAAAGTATTCCACATGACGTGGTGCTCATGCTCATGAATGCTGTTTACTTCAAAGGTGAACTATTCCATCAAAGACCCCCGAGCACGGCCATTCTGGCTTTATCTCTGTACTGAGAACACGTCGAGGTGACTGTGGTTCAGGTTGGACCGGGTGTCTCTCTGCAGACAAAAGAGCACTTTGAAAGGTCACTAGGTCACAAGCTGGTTGAATTCTGAGATGCATTTCACACCAAAGTGTCTATTACTGCAGCTGTAGGAGACCATGGTCCAACATGGTGACAACATCACCAGCAAACAGTAAACATGCCCCCCTGATGTCACCAGACAGCAGTCAGACCAGGGCAGCTCCTTCATATCTGGACAAACAGGACGGCTCACCCCTCATTAGCTCTCACCTCGGCTTCAGCAGAGTCCAACACTAATCGTGCTACTGATTTTTCTGAACATACGAACGATTCCCTCTTGCTCCCCCTTGTGTTCTTCAGGTAAATGGCAGACACAATTTGACCCCCAAGGAACCGCTAAGGGAGTGTTTTACCTGGACAACCAGAACTCTGTGTCAGTAGACATGATGAAGTCTCCCCAGTACCCTCTCCGTCTGCTGGACGATCCAGGACTGGAAGCACAGGTGATGCCGGCGTTAACATCAGTGACGATTCTGATACTGCCCATCAACACGAGCAGAGCCGACGGAGCTCTGGAGGCTTTGACACAACGGTGCATGATCTGAGATTGTGTAGTTTATCTGCATTAGAAAACAATCTCTCTCTTTTTTTTAGGGCAACCAGTTAAATCAGGGCAGTCTGGATTTTCAGCCATTTGCCTACTTCTACAATTCTACAATTTCATTTTAGCAGACACTCTTATCCAAAGCGACTTACATTCACATACCGACGGAGAAAAAAGCAGGCACAATTTTTGGGGTTCAGTATCTGGCCCAAGGACACTTCGACACATAGACTGCAGGGGCCAGGGATTGAACCAACGTTCTGAGCTTTTCCCTTTCACATTTTGGCCCCCATGTGTTCCTGTAGTCACTGTGTTAAGAGTTAGTGCAGATGAAATTAAAGAAATAAAAACAAAATCCTTCTCTCTTCCAGGTCGCCAGTTTTCCCTTCAAGGGAAACACCAGCTTCTTAATTGTCATGCCTTTGCTGGGCAGAGGAAACGTGTCATCGGTGCTTCCCAAACTGAACATCTCCGATCTTTACAGACGTCTACCTCAGGAGAAAACAATGCAGGTCAACTTACCCAAGGTGAAGCTACAGTACCGCAAGGAGCTGCAGGAGGCGCTGACCGGCATGGGTGAGCGTGTTAGCTGCATCTGGACAGAGAGAAGCATCACAGATCCTGTGGTGCTCATGAAGCTACAGCAACATACTGTTCATGCTGGTGACGCACCTCTTCTCTCTCTTTCAGGCCTTGGCTCTTTGTTTTCAGGTCCGGATCTTTCTGGGATTTCCGACCACCCTCTGAGGGTGACCAGTGTCCGCCACGCCAGCACCGTCGAACTCACTGAGGAAGGTGTGGAGGCGTCGGCCACCACTGCTATAACCTCCATGCGCTCAGTTTCCCTCTTCTCCGTCAACTCTCCCTTCCTCTTCGCACTTGTTGATGATGCCTCTCTGGTGCCGCTTTTCATGGGCATCGTCACGAACCCGGCCCCCGACAATGATCCCATCCTCAATGACGACCCCCACAGCAACAGCACAATGAGCGACCAACCTTCTGTGATGGAGAACAGTGAACATGGCAACAGGTCGTGCAGCGAGAGGCCAGCAGAGGCCGGCAGCGTGCAGTCATGTAGCGCCTCTGGTGCTGAGAGGGAGCAGCCGCAGCAAGGGAACAGACTGGGGAGCAGCGACGGCAAGAGGAAGTAACACTGCGGCAAAACCTGCACCAAACCAGACCGGTCTAAGAGTTCGATGAGAACATTGATACCACGTTCATGTCTGACAGGAAAACATAAAGCAGAACATTAGCTTAGCCTAAAGACTGGAAGCAAGGGGAATCAGCTAGTCTGACTCTGTCCAGAACAAAATCTGCCTCCAGCACCTCCACAGATCAATAAGTAACATCATCAGGGTCAGCTGACCTGTATTCTCCCACTGTTGTTGTCTTCAGGAGGAACGAACTCAGACATGAGAGCGGCATCGATCTTCATGTCAGCTCTGCAAGAAAGCACATTTCACAAATCGTTAAACTTTTCCTTTAAAGTAGATTCAGACATGCAGCAGAGGACGAACATCTCGGCCTCATGTGGCTTTGAAGTTCACCATGAAAATACAAATACGATGTAATTACAGAGATCACTGTTGACTTTTATATGAAAGAGTCCAAAAACAAAACCTCCAGCAGATTTGTCTACAGTAACCTCACAGATTCATCAGGTTAATTCCAATTTTATCAAACTTCAGTCAGATTTCTGATGTAATGAAAATATAATTATACAGAATCAATAACTTTCTAATACAACTATCAGTTCTGGAAATGTGCCTGAAGACGACTGATGAGGGCAAAAAACCCACACACTGAAAATTCCCTCAGAGGAAACATGAGACTGTTTCATGGTGTTAAAAGTAATTTTTATTTGCAGATGTTTTACGAAAATGTGATGATTTTAATTTGGTATTCAGTCACAGAAAATAAAACTTTGCCAAAAAAAAAAGTATTTGTGTTGTTGGAACAAGAGTTTTTTTTTTTTTTTTAACTTCCTCAAAGATCAGGTATTTTCCCAAAAAAACAGTGAAGCATCACAACAAGGTTCAGTTCTTCATAGTCCTGATCAACTACTGAGAAATGTAAATGATTAATATTCCTGTGAGTCCACAGCAACACATGCTCAATCATCATAACTGAACGGTGGGGTCGTCAGGAATGATTCTGACAACCTAAATCCTTTTGACTGTTGAAGCTCATGGAGCCAAGAGGAACTGTTGCCTGAAAGACAAGGTGTGTGGCTTAAAGTTGGGATTTTGTTCATGGATTCTTGATTTAAAACCACTGAAGTTCGTCAGGGTCTCAGGTGGTCCTTACTGTCTGCAGGGGTCCAGTGGGAGCCTTCAGGGGGTCCTCAGAGGTTCCTCAAGGCCTCACACTCAACTGAAGGTTTGAAGGTTTGACTCTGCTGTTGTTCCTGATGATGGACTCGTGTGGATGTGGCTTTCAGAAGACACCAAGACTCCTTCAGGATGTTTAAGGCCTCAGTTAATGAGTTTCTGGGTTTAACAGGTGTTGGAGTGACTCAGAGGTTCCTGTTTGGTTCCAGGACTTTCTGCAGACTTTCCAGGGGCCTTGAATGAATGAAGGATGAGTTTAAGCTTCGTGGCTGAGCTGTTAACACTTTATTAACCTCTCTGCTTATATTGTTTAGTTTTAATACCTATTTAACTGCTCTATAGTCTTTGCTGCTGGACACTGTGAATCCACTGAAGACGAATAGCGGTATAGCTTAATCTTAACATAGTCTGAATCTCCCTCTCCCTCTCTCTGTCTGGCTCTCTCTGTCTGTCTGTCTGTCTCTCTGTGTGTGTGTGTCTGTCTCCTTCCCTCTCTGTCTGTCTCTCTGTCTGTCTCCCTCCCTCACTGTCTGTCTGTCTCTCTCTCTGTCTGTCTCTCTCTATGTGTCTGTCTGTCTCCCTCCCTCTCTGTCTCCCTCCCTCTCTGTCTGTCTGTCTCTCTCTATGTGTCTGTCTGTCTCCCTCCCTCTCTGTCTGTCTGTCTGTCTCTCTCTATGTGTCTGTCTGTCTGTCTGTCTCCCTCCCTCTCTGTCTGTCTGTCTGTCTCTCTCTATGTGTCTGTCTGTCTGTCTGTCTCTCTCTATGTGTCTGTCTGTCTGTCTGTCTCTCTCTATGTGTCTGTCTGTCTCCCTCCCTCCCTCTCGCTCCATCTGTCTCTCTCTCTCGATGTCCGCGCGCTCCCACCGCTGGGACGGGACTGCCACAGGAGCGCGCGCGGAGCAGTTCGAGGAGGCGTCAGAGGAGCAGAGACTCAGAGTCTGGATCAGAGACTGGATCAGGGTCTGGTAGCGGATCAGAGGTGAGTCCGTCTTTCTGTCGGTTCTTTTCCGGAAAAAAAACTCGGACTTTTTTGGATGACGTCACTGCATCGGTAAATGAATGAATGAAAAGTTTGTTTTAGTGTTTCATATTGACCCGAAGCTTCTGAAATGAAATGATGATGAAAGTGTGAGTTTTTCAGTCTTCAGGTTTTTAGGATCTCAAACAGTGTCGTCATTTGAATGTTTCATGAAGCTTCAGGTTTTTTAGCTGTGAACCAACAAGCTGGAACTTTTCCAGTTTATGTAACAGCTCTGATCCAAACTTTAATCTTCTGTTTGAATATCAGGAAACTCATGTAAAGACACGACTGTCAAAGGTTTGAATGTGTTATGAAATATGGGACTTTGGTTCTTGAATGGTTCTTCATCACATGGAGGTGATTTGAGGTTATAAAGACTCTGGTGCCAAGAACATTTCAGCAGCTCTGTGGAGAAATCACGACCTTGACTTTAAAAATCCACCATGTGACAAAACTGTGAGTCTGCTGAGTCAGCGCTTTGTCCCCAGTCTGCTGCTACTGCAGGTCTCCATCAGGTCTCTGCTGGTCTCCGTCAGGTCTCTCTGCAGGTCTCCATCAGGTCTCTGCAGGTCTCCATCAGGTCTCTCTGCTGGTCTCCATCAGGTCTCTGCAGGTCTCCATCAGGTCTCTCTGCTGGTCTCCATCAGGTCTCTGCTGGTCTCCATCAGGTCTCTGCAGGTCTCCATCAGGTCTCTGCTGGACTGTTCAGTTTGTTGGATGAACGGAGGATCAGACTTTTATGTCCAGTTATTTTAGTTGATCTCAATGTAGTGTTCTGAAAATGTATCACAACAAACATCAGTATTGGAATATAATGATATTATAATGGTGATGATTTTATTTTATGTGGCTCCTCAATCAAACTCATCTTTCAAAATGTCTTTTTTAAATGATTTGAGATGATGTGAGAAACTGAGCTTTTGGCAGAAAGAAAAGTTCAGACTCACTGAGAGTCAGGAAACTGCAGCCTCTGAGCTTCAAGGACGACGTCGTCTGGATTTCCCATCAGGCATCTGTGTGCGTGTGTGGTCTGTGGTTCAGATGACAGACTTTTGTTTTTGTGAAACCACGACAACCAGGACCAGATGTGTGCAGAAGAACAAAAGACTCATTGTGTGTGAGTGTGTGTGTTCGGCTACAGTCGCACCAAAGTGATGAAAATGAAATGTTTGACTTGTGAAGACGTGGAGCTGAAACATCTTTTTCTCTGAACTGAAATGATCATTTTCTCACATAATTAAAGGGAAGCTGTGATTAAGGAAAACGTGGGTTTGCTTCTCGATGTTTGTTCTCAGGCTGCAGAGACGAGCTGCTTCTGCTCGCCGTCCCCACAGCGTCATCGCGGTGGACTTTGTGGTCCAGTTTGACTGGTTGTGTAATTTTATGGCGCTTCCCTACAATTACACAAAACAGTGCTTTGAGCCGACGCGGCTCTGAGCATCATCATCGTTCCACAAACACAGGATGAATTTTCTCTCATTGCTGAACTGTTTTGGATAATTTCATGTCTTTTCCTCAGTCAGCAGCAGCTGCTCTCCAGCTCCATCTGCTTTTGTTCCTCCACAGTTGTTCTGGTTGAAACATGTTTATATTTCCACACAAAGGTATGGTGAATGTTTTTGGGATCTATACAGAAACTCCGGTGTCGTAACCAGCTCCGATCAGTTCACTGAACATCACTGAGCCGTTCAAAGGTCCTGAAGCTTCATCTCCTCTCTCGGTGTGATTGGTTGGAAATGTATGAAAACTGAAAACTGTGTTTGTCTTCCAGGATGAAGCGAACAACTTTCCTTCTGGTGTTTGGAGTCGTCCTGAGCTTCTGCCAGGCTCAGGTATCCACATCAACATGTCAGGATGTTTATGGCTTTCTTCTATATTTTTCTTATCAACAAATCTCACGTGCAGCCTCAGAGAAAAACTGTGTTCGTCCCATCTCTCACACAGACAAACAGTATATTCCAATAAATGAAGCCCTGTGTTGTTCTGGTGAAATGTTTCACATGTCAGCAGATCTTCTGACTCTTCTTTACCGATCTGTTCCAGTCGGAGACAGGAGGCGAGGAGACGGGTGGGGAGGAGGAACATGTGGAGCTCTTCACCACACCTCAGACTAAGATGGGTGCCGCCACCTCGGACTTCGGCTACAACCTGTTCCGCGCTCTGGCGAGCCGCGACACCGCCACCAACATCTTCCTGGCCCCCATCAGTGTGTCTGCGGTGCTGACGCAGCTCTCCATGGGTGACGACACAAACACACTACAAACTAAATCCAAACTGGTGCTTTGGTTCTGGCTGCCATGGTGTGTACAAGAGAACAGTGCAGAGGAGATTATAGAGAGACACCAAGTCAACCCTTGTTGTTCGTAATTACTGCACATTACGCTGCTTAATCTTTGCCTGAGAGCTAGCAACAGTTTTACAGTCAACATCAACACCTAAAGGCAATATTTTGCCTTGAAAAAAGTTATTTCTCATATACACAGACTGCAGGTTAGGATCCTGCACCGGGTGAGTACCTGCAGGAGGTGCTTAAGGAAGTAACCAGCATGCACATAAACACATGCCTAAAATATGCTAATTCCCTGAACATCTCTCCAATCCCGCAGGAGGGTCTGAACGTGCTCAAAGGCAGCTGTTCAGGGCTCTGAGGTACCACACCCTGCAGGACCCTCAGCTCCACAACACCCTGAAAGACCTGCTGGCCTCAGTCAGGACACCCGGCAAAGGCCTGAGCACTGCGGCACGCATCTACCTGGCACGACGTGAGTTCATGTAGGGGAATGGGCGACTGGATATAAACATCAGTGGTACACATGTGATTATGTCTCTTTTTTAGCACAACGAAGACTTTTTTAAAAATAAAAACAGTTTGACTTACACCTTCATTAAGATCAGGTCAGTGCAGCAAAAACCTTCGAGCTCCTGGGAGAAGTTGAGATGGAAGAGAGATGGGGGAGTCGTCGCAGCCGATCCTCTGCTCGCTGACAGACCCAACCCACTGTGCAGTTTTGCATTATTCAATTTGGCGTAGGCTTCTTATGTTGACAGCCTTTCCTGATTCAAACCTTCCTCATTTATCTGGCTGTTGGACCAGCAAATAGGAAGAGGCTGACTCAGGAGCAACCCAGGGTTCAGTGTGTTGCCCAAGATCAATCAGTTCACCAGCCCATTCACATTGTTATCTACAGTCGATTCATGAAACATCACATAAATGTTTTGATGTAAACTGCAAAATGGAAAGTTTCCACTTTTGTTAGGGGACCAATGTTTTTGTTGGAGAGACAGATTTGCCTTTGAATAAACCGTCTGCTTGCAGGACTTCGCCTGAAGCAGGACTTCTTCACGCTGGTGGAGCAGCAGTATGGAATTCGTCCCAAGGCGTTGCTGGGAGGATCTAAAGATGTGAAGGAAATCAATGACTGGGTGGCTCAGCAGACAGGTGGGAAGGTGCAGCGCCTCCTGGCCTCGGCCTTCCCCCGAAACTCTGGAGTGAACACTGTGAGTGCCGCCTACTTTAAAGGTAAGTCAAACTCCTGAAAACTCCTGACTCTATAGGACTCTGTAGATCTGAAAGTAAAGCTCACTGGTACATTGGTTTGAATATTTAACAGTGTTGCCTCTTGCTCCTGGACAGCTTGATGTGGCTTCTTGGATTAATACAAAAGATTTTACTAGGAATTCCGTTTCCAGCTTAGGATGCATGAACATCAATACTGATGCAGTTTTCTGTCTGTGAACAGGGAAGTGGGTGACTCGGTTCGGTCAGAGTGGAGCAATGGAGAACTTCCAGGTGGAAGGTAGCACACCGGTACGCATTCCCATGATGCAACAGGACAACTATCCCGTGAAGATGGGTGCTGACTCGGATTTGAGCTGCGTGGTAATTGTTTTTACATTGAGACTTTTAAACGACAACAAAATGTACTGTGTCTGGTTTAAACTTCATTACCCAGAACTAACAAACCTCTGATGCTCGAGTCTTGTGGGATCTCTCCTGAACGTTCGCCCCTCCAGATCGCTCAGATCCAGATGCAGGACGATGTCAGCATGTTCATCTTCCTGCCTGACGACGTGACCTCGAACATGACGCTGTTGGAGGAGAGTCTGACCGCCGAGTTCGTTCAAGACCTCGCCATGACGCTCCTTCCCGCCAAGGTGTCCCTCACTCTGCCTGCGCTGAAGCTCAGTTACTCCACAGACCTGCTGCCGCTGCTCAGCGACCTGGGTGAGTCCAAGTCCCGCAAGCAAAGACCTGCAGCCTTTTATATTCAACAAACACGGATGAAAATAAAGTGGCAACATTGCACAAATACATTTGTATCCATATCTGTTTATAATCCAAGTTGTAAATTAGAACTTTGTCAGATAATTAAGATTTAGAAAACAAAGTATCATCTGCAAACTATTTTAGATATAATGTAACACACTCTCTTTGTGGTTGACTTTTTATGACAGGAAGTGATGTTAATGTCTCCTTCCTACATCTCATCTCACCACATCTTCCTCCTCCTTTTTTATTCTTTGTCCTGTTATCTTCTTTTCAATGTCCTCTTTACCCTCCTCTTCTCCCTCCTTGTGATCCGTCTTTCTCCTCCTCTTCCTTCTCCTCGTACTGTTCCTCCTCTTTCTCTGCCTGTTTCTCTGTCCTTTCCCTTCTCTCCTCCATCTTTTCCTTTCCTGCCTGCAGGTCTCTCTGATTGGCTGGCGGACACGGACCTGGAGAAGGTCTCAACCCAGCCCGCCAAGCTCAGCACCGTCAATCACAAGGTTGTCATGGAGATGGTGCCCGAGGGGAACCAGTACCCCAGCGTCACCTCAACGACCAACCACCTGTCCTACCGAGTGGACCGGCCCTTCCTCTACCTGATCCGGGACGAAGCGTCGGGGGCACTGCTGTTCATCGGCAGGGTGGTCAACCCCAAGGCCCTGACGATATAACACACACACACACTCTTAGCAGGTCCTAGGAGGGATTTCAGGTGATTGCTTTGTGTTTGTGGTGGCAGATATTTGTGAGGATATTTGACTCTGATTCGATTTTTCACGATTCTTTACTTTTCATGTTGAAACATATTAATCTGACAGGATACACAAACACACCGACGATACTCTGACTTAACCAACAGATTGTTTTTTAAGAAATCAAATATTGTCATTGTGTGAAATGAAATAAACACGACAATGAAACAAACATGTCTCTTTTTTGTGGCATCAGATTTGGTGTTTTTTCACAGCCAGTTGTACAAAATAAAGGTTAATTACATAAAGATGTGATCTGAGCAGCTTCGGATCAGAATGTTCAATCAATCATCAAATGATCTGTAGTTATTCCAGCTCTCCAGAGGATGTTTCCAGTCCTGTTTGGCTTTATATTGGAGGATTATGACTGACACCGTGACCTCCAGCACAAGAAAACACACACAGACTTGAAGAATGAATATAAGTATATTTATGAAGATCTTCTGCTCAGTATCGATCCTCTGGTACACTTCCATTTTTCCTTAACAGTTTTCAGCTTCTAACAAACCTAAATGAATTCCACTTGACTCAATTTTTACCAATTTAAATATATCAAAAGAATAAAAAAAGAAGGTGCAACCAGAAAAACACACATCAATAACAGATATAACAAATAATAGTAGAAGAAAGAAAATGCTCTCGGTGGCAGGTGATAGTTCTTAATCGTCTTTGTTTCTTTCCCTTTGAACCTTCTTATTTCCTTTAAGGTGATCAGTTCTAACAAGTCTCCAGCAGCTTCTCTGCTTTGAAAGTTGCTACAAGCTGCTAGTTGAGTCTTTAAAACACCAGCTTGTATCAGTTTGATTCAGATCATTCTTCTGTCTCAAACTGCAGTTTCTCAGCAGCTCAGCTCAGATTCTGATCATTTCTCCACATGTGAATCTGATCAGGTCTCTTCTCCCACATTCCCCACAACACGTTCTGCAGGAGAACATTGTGGAACGACGTTTGTTGGCAGGTTGACGCTGATACCAGAGGGAATTTTTCCATCATTCCTTCCTGAACACAAACACATTTTCCGACACAAAATGAGGCAAACTTCTCAAAGGAATCAGCGTCGAACACAAAACAAGAGCTTTGCAAAAACAAAACGGCATGAAATGAACAAAACAAGGATTTAAATCTGGAAATATCCGAAAGAATCTGAAGTGTGTGTGTGTGTGTGTGTGTGTGTGTGTGTTTGGTTCACACATGTGGTCTTGATTTTCCACCCAGTCTGAGATTTCTGAGGTTTCTGACAAACTGCCCAGAGAAAGAGAAGAGACAGACGAAGGAAAAAAGGAGACAGAGAAGAAGAGAAAGCAGCTCTGTGGCAGAAATATACACAAAAACCTTCTTTGTGTACTTCGTAATACTAAAATACTCCATTACAATTAAAAGTCCTGCATTCAAATCCTACCTGAGTACAAAATATTGTATATAATCATAATCAATAATATAATAATCAGCTAAATATACTTATTACAAGTATCAGCGGTAAAAGTACTGCAGTACTGTTGTCTTCATGCAGTAAAGTCCTGGTTATGCAGTAAAATGTCTCCTGTGTCTGATTGTCTGTCACTCTGCCTGTTTATCCTGATGCATCAAAGTCAGAGCAGCATTTTCCTGTTGGAGCCTCCTGGTGGCGCTAGTTTGAATTGCTTTACATACAGGCAGCTGGTTTAGTCCAGTGGTTCAACCTGATTGGTCGGATCCCTCCGGAGGTGACAGGTAAATCTGAGGGGTCGACACAGGATTCATGGAGAGAAAAGAAGTAGAAACAAACAAACCTGTTTCAGGTTCATTTTAACCTTTGATGTTTTGGTGAAATGTTGCTAAAGGAACTCAACACTTCAGCTCTGTGCATGACTTTACCATTTTCACGTTGATATGTGTTAAATAGTTTTCTGTCCATCCAACAGTCTCCACAAGAGGGAGACAAACACTCCACCAAGACCAGCAAGAAGAGATTGTTCAGCCATGAAATCTTCACAGTTCAACCTCAGCAGCTTCTTTTCACAATAATCACATAAAACATATCTGCTGTTGTTTAAGTTTATGTTCCTGCTCCCCAGGTGATGAGCTGCTGGGACCAGGAACCAGAGGATGTGTCCTGTTTCACCACAGGGAGCAGAGACAGGAGACGTCCATGGTGTCCACTTGCCAGCTGACAGACAGACAGACAGACAGACAGACAGACAGAGTACTTCATTACTCTGTCTGTCTGTCTGTCTGTCTCTGCTCTGTCTTTATTCAACGGAATTTTTTTCCTTTGTCTCTTTTCGTTGCAATAAATCACCATCCTGTCCACAGCAGCCTCTGTATCACAGTAGTCACATTAATTGACTACTATTGCTACTGCTAACTAGCTTAGCTTTACCAGCTGTATATCGCTGGCATTGATCTATTAGCCTGCTTATTTTTTAGCTGCTGATATGAACACTTTCCTTCACTAAATAACCAACAGAACATAAAGCACAGTGAACACTTGGTCACTGAACATGATCCATAATATCAATATACTCATCCATACTTATTTACATCATTAGCTCTGTGCATCTACCAGAACAAGCAGGACAAATACACACATGGCAACATGTTAAAGCATAAACACAAACAATTTACTCATTCAATAATTAGGCTGCAGTACAGAAATAAGTAAAGTAAAGTAAAGAAAAAGCATCGGCCGCCATCTTTGAAATGCGCTACACCTGTGCTAGCAAAACTAGCTAGATATTTCTAAGTTTGATAACAGGCCAAACTTACTCTCCCGAAATCAAACTCCTTAACACACCAGCAGACAGAGTCACAGGCTCGTTCCCTGACAGAGACACTCACCTGTTTGAATCCAGGGAGCAGAGACAGGAGACGGGTCCACTCGGCGAGCCGCGCTCTGTCCGACCGGCGCCGACCACCACAACCAGCGCTCAGTCTGAGGATACGCCCCCTGGTGGCGTCACTGAGAAACTACAGCTCATTTACACAAACTCCAGGACATTTTAGAACTACATTAAATCTGACCTTTCCCACAGAAATAATAACTTAAACTTAACAACTCTCTCTGAGCAAAAGATTCAAACCATCCTTTTTGTTGGACTGCAGGATTATATTCAGCCAGTAAAATAATTTCTGCCATTAAAAATATTTATCGTCCTTAAACTCTCATTTGTTACTTTGCATGTGAATGTGGGAATTTGAACCTGTGACCAGCGTCGCTTCAGACCCTCCAGAGAGGTTCAAGAGGACAACGCATCTCCAACAGAAACAAAAGGCAGCAACAGGAAACATGCTGAGGTTTGAGGGTCAAAGGTCAGATGGAGGAAGGAGGTTGGAACAGCTCACAGATCTCACATTTCACATTGTGAAAAACAGAGAGAGAGAGATCAACCGCACGTCTGTTTGTTTCAGAGCTGCAGTCAGGAGGTTGTTAGCATAGCTTAGCACAGAGACTGGAAACAGGGGGAAACAGCTAGCCGACTCCGTTCAAGGTTCAAAAATACAAACAGTTTGAAAGATGGCCGAGATCTGTCTGAGTCTGTCTGTCTGTCTATGTGGCAAATTAAAGCCTTGAATTCTTGAAGAAACAAACATCTACAGGGGTCAAAACTCGCTTCCTCTTACTTTTTGTCAATCTCATGTTTTTGTGATGAAACAGACCTTTAGACTGAAGGACTGTTTCCTGTCTGACAACGTGTTCAATCAGTTATTTATAGTGAAGAAGAGAGTCTGTTGGAGGACATGGCTCAAAAGTCATGTGACCTCTCCTGTTGAACAGACATAAAAAGCCTCACGACGACACCTGTTTCACTTTTCTTTCTTTTTACAACACATGTGATGGTTGTTGGTGCTGAGCGTCGTCCTGTGAGCCTCGACAGGGCGACACAGACGGACCGCTTCAGATCAGAACAGGCAACAACAGTGACATGAACTGATGGGGAAACATGACGACTGACGAACAGACGAGTCAGTGACGGAGCTGAATTTTAGCCAGAGGCTGGAAAAACATCTGTTTCACCTGCAACAGGTGAACACACAGTCGACATCATGTTTCTGCCAACAGAGACTCCGAGCTGCTGCCTGACCTGTCTGTCTGTCTGTCTGTCTGACTGTCTGTCTGTCTGTCTGTCTGTCTGTCTGTCTGACTGTCTGTCTGTCTGTCTGTCTGACTGTCTGTCTGTCTGTCTGTCTGTCTGTCTGTCTGTCTGTCTCTCTGCTCATTATTGTATTTGCCTGTTTTCTGTCTCTTTGTCTCTCAGGACAAACTGATGGACTCATCATGGCGAAGCAGCAGAAACCAAACTGAAGACGTTTCATCTGTGTGTTCACAGATTTATTCAGAGCTCAGTTAACACAGTCAACACAGTGGAACCAGAGAAGCAGAACCACTTCGGACCAACGGCCACGAAGAAGAAAACACTACAAGACACGAGTGAGACAGTTTGTGAAGTTGATCTCAGGCAGTCCAACGTGTGCAGAGCTTTTCTCTCAGCCGACACACACACACACACACATACACACACACACACACACACACACACACACACACACACACACACACACACACACACACACACACACACACACTCGCTCTCTGTGAAATACATCGTGTCATGAAGTATTAAAAAAACATTAAAAAAATATAGAGGAGAATTCAAAAATATGAAGCAACAAAAACAACAGAGATTTAATGAAATAGCTCCAAGAATCTGTCATTTGATTAAACTGAAAACACGACAGAAAAAAAACATTTATCAAAGAGTGAAAAGCTCCAGATTGATGACGTCTGTGGGTGAAAGTACAGATTTTCCTTTCCTGTGATTTTTGTAAAAAAAAAAAAAAAAGTGGTTTAGTAAGTGTAAAAAAATATCAAATGACTCATTTGGTGAAAATATGTAAAAAATAGGTAAAAATATGTTTCTATACATTTTCTTTGCTTAAAAAAATATGACTGTGATTTTCAAAGTAAACGTTTCCACACGTACACAACATGACAAATTCAGCAATAACAACATAGAGTAGAGCAGAGAA
>JBBMOC010000254.1:133504-167980 GCA_037975185.1 Centropyge bicolor | reverse complement strand
GAGAGAGAGAGAGAGGCCTGTGGCTGCGGCGGACCGAGGTCTGGGCCGAAGCCAAGGGAAAATGACTGCTGGCCAGAGAAGAGGTTTCATGTGCAGATGAAGCAGCGACAGTCAGTCAGTTGTTTACGTCTTCGCTGTGGGACAGTTTTTATCTGCAGGTTTTTCTGGAATGAACTGAGCTCATGACTCTTATCTCTGCTGCTTTGTCTGTAAAAATAATATTCAGATGTTCATCACATTCATCACAGTGATGAACAATCTAAACAGCATTTTCTTCACCTCCCACAGTTTTATCTGAGAGTTATTTCTGTGCACAAGTTGTGTTGACACAGACAGAAAGTGAAAGAGCAGGACTGAACCTGAGGGAGCAGGAAGGGAAGGTTTCTTATCAGCCCAGGAATGTCAACAACGCTGAGTCCGACTGGCTGTTTTATCTCGTCTGAGCCCAAAGAAAACAAGCCGACATCCAAACTCGCCGAGCAGCAGAAGGTCAGAGGTCAACGCTGACAGCGAACGCCTCCTGACCTGGAACACGCCGGAGGATGAACCCTGTGTCGGCTGGATGAGGATGACGTTCATGCTCCCCGCAGGATGAACTGTGACGATACTGAGCGTCAGCACGTTAGCATTCAGCTAACATGCTAAGCCTCACACAGCTGCAGACCCGACTCTCAGTCTGTGAATCATTCTGAATCATTCGCAGCCTTTTCTTTGGGCAAAGGAGATGAACTTTGTTTAAATGATACATTTATTATCAGGCCTGAAGTGAAGTGTTTCCAGCAGCACCTAGTGGCCGTTAGATGACCTGCAGCGTGGTCTTCAGAATCTGTGACCTCTGCTATACTTCTGAGGACCTGTGTCTATTTTGAGCTCCTGCTCTTTCTGCTGCAGCTCCGCGTGGTCTCGCTTCATCGCTGACAGAAAGTTTCTCGAGAGGAGAAACTGGAAACATTAAAATGATGAAGAGCTGATTTGTTCTCCTTCGTGAAACATCTGTCCTCATTCAGTCTGAATGCCTGTGGTAACATCAAACCTGCTATTGTGACATTTTATTACTTCTGTAAACAAAGAACACAGAACGTCAAACTACAAACTGATTGTTGAGTAAAACTCTGAGCTGCAGTGAAGTAGAAGTATGAAGTAGTATAACACGGCACTGCTCAGTGAAATTACAAGTACTTCAATGCTGTGATCCAGTACATGAGTGAAGGTATTTGGCAGCATTAACAGTGTGTCCAGGCAGAAACGCCTGCAGACCTGGGAGCAGCTCCACAGGAAATCAATCAGCTTCTTTAGCTCAAACCTCAAACTCTGCTCAGTTTAAAGTTTAAAGTTAGTGTGGGAGAAAGAAGCAGCAGCTTTTACAAACCAGCTCTGATGAGGAGTCCCAGTGAAAAGTCTGGAAGGTCCAGGCAGTCGACAGATCCACAGACCACAGATCCAGAGGCAGCGAGGAACAAGGAGGAGGAGCTGGAACTTGAACCCCTGGTGATGAAGGCAGGAGGAGGAGGAGGAGGAGGAGGAGGAGGAACATGTTGCGTCTCACAGCCTGAGGACAGAACAGGTTTTTCTTCACAAACAAAGAAACAAATCTGTTCGAAGGTTGAAGATTCTCAAGTCATTTACTTTCATCCCATTCTTTTATTTCTTTCTGTTGTTTTTACAGGTTCAGGTGTTGAAGTGAAGCCATGAATCAGGAGACACTCACTCAAACTAAAACACCAGGTTAAGATAAGATATGATTCATTTGTCCCACAGTGGGCAAAGTTACAAACGGAGCTTCATCAGCCTGCATTTCTTTATGCTGGAAAACCGGCACCTGTTGGCAGCACGACTGGTTTTCTTTAATACATTTGATCATAAAACTTATTTTCATTAGTGACAAAGCTCCTGATTAATTTCTTGATCGTCATCAGATGTTTATTTTATTCAAGAAGAGACAAAATCATGAATAATCAATGAGCTGAAGAGAGCAGCAGCAGAGTCTCTGGTTTCACTGATTCATCTGCTCTTTATGGAAACACACTCATTTCATGTTCTCAGCCAGAAGGAAATCTGACGCCTCGACCAGCAGGTGGAGCCAAAATCAAGTCTAATGTTAAAGCTGTTGAGGCCTCACATCAGTTTGTTTTTCTCCACATCAGTAAAACGTGATCGTCAGTGAGAAAACACAGAAAAGTGACAAGAATAGAAAGGACAAAACATAGAAAGATAAATAAATTGAAAGTCTGTGAATCAGTTCCGAACTCTGGTTAAGATTAAAACCGTTTTATTATGTGTCTCGGTTTTAAAATAGTCTGTTACTAAAACACACAGGAAATATCCTATAACCACTGAAGCAGTTAGAGGCAGGAAGGTCGACTCGTTCTCCATGACTCTTCATCACATGTTGTCCACTGGAGGGCCCTGCAGAGCCCTGTGCTCCTGCACACTGACCTGTCCGTCAAACCGTCAAACTCTGATTGAACATCAACAGCTTCACAGCAAAGGAACAAGAAGTTCATGAGCAAGAGTCAGATTCAAACTCTTTCAAGGAAATCTCTTCATCCCCCTTCATCAATCACGTCATTGATTAGAATGAAGAAAATAGAGCATTAAAATGTTTTTGTCCTGATGGACTGATGCGTCAGCAGCAGTGAATCAGTGGCAGCGACACACGGACCAGACGCAGAGTCATCGCCGGTTCCTCCGGCGTTCAACAGGAATCTGTCACAGACAAACCAGAACGCTCAGTGGGTTTTTAGAAAAAAGCAGCTCCTGACATAAAAAAACAAAGAGGGGGTTTTAATGTCTGTCTGCTGAGACGACTGAAAACTCTGCTGAGTCAAAACCTGAACTCAAATCTGCACAGACTGATGTGAAAAGTGCTGCTTTTTAGCTGCGAGGAAATAAAAAACCTTTGACTTTCCTTGAACTCTAGTTTGCAGTTCAGCCCTTTAAAAAACTACAGAGCCTAAAATCAGTTCTGATACAGAGACGACTACGAGCAGAATGTCTCTATAGTCAAGGACATGAAGGTTTTATGGTTGGAAGAAGACGGACGTCCTTTAATTCTAAACAAAAACATTTCACATTCATTCTGATTTGGAGGTTTTCAATGAGGAAATGCACAAACTGTCGAAAACAGTACTTGTTAAAAGTGGAATGAAACTTCAGACCCTGCAGGAGTTCACTGTGTTTGTCTGCGGATCAAAACTCAAAGTTTGTTTCCACTGTTGCATGCTGGGAGCTCAGGGGACCACACTGCCCCCCGATGGTCCTCGGGTTTCATCACTGTGTTCCAGTTTCCACAGCAGCCAATAACCAGTGTTGCTGTTCCTCATCATTAATGAGCTCCGCTGTGACAAAACACTTATCAACAGTTTCTGATGCTTAATTAATTAATCCTGCGGGAGCGAAGACAGAGCCACTGATCCGTGGTCGTCAGAGCTCAGAGGGGGGTCACAGGAGGCCGTGATGACACCTCCTGGGATCTGCAGGGACTCACGTCGCCGTCCGTGAACGATCGACCTTTGACTGCTGATTTTCCAGCTGCTATCATTTGGTCCACAGCGAGAAAACTCAACAACGACAGGCCACATTTGATGAAATGTGTTGTGGATGTTTATGGAACAGTTCAGGTGAACCCTGACCTTTCCTCCAGCGCCATCATCTGCCACATCAACATCAAACATCATCAGCATTAAACAGCAAAAACTCCCCTGAAACCTCAATGAGAACAAAGCACTTTCTGACCTCACATACAATGGCCTTGTTGTCCAGGTACTTCTGGTCACAGGCTGTTGCTTTGTCCTGGTTCAGGCTCAGACCTTTATTTCTAATGAAGCAAAGTCTTGATTCAACTGCAAATCGTGATATTTGAGACAATAGTGGCAGTTTTGGGAAGAAGCCTCTCCTGTCCCAACATGACAGGATCTCCACACTCCAACAAATGATCCGTTCCGAAATGGTTTTCCCAGTTTGGTGTGGAAGAAGCCGAGTTCTGACCTGGACCTCCTACCTCCTGTTGGGAAGCAGAGGAATGCCGACCGCAGGTCGTTCCAGCCGGGCTGCAGATCCGGTGGAGAGCCGGTCAACAACACACCTGTCTGATCCACAAGACCAAGAGATGGACAGAGGAGGCAGAGAGAGAGGTGTGAAGGTAAAGACAGAGAACTGGTCGGAGGCCGGAGTCTCTTCAGAGACACGGCGGCTCCCTGTCCATCGGCCCCTGAACGCCTCACCGCAGCTTTTAATTCAATAATCTGCTGGTCGTTGAGACACCTCCTCCAGGACTCTCAGTTATTGTATTAAAGAGTTGTTGTTTTTTACTGTGATGTTGTGAATGTTGTCTGTATTGTTACCAGTAATGGGGCAAAAAAATGTAAGGTTGGCATCAAAGGAAAGGCTACAAATCTAAACTCAACCAAACTCATCTAAACTGTGTGACGATCTGGCAACTCGCAGGTGGAACCAGAGAGTTTTTTCAGCTGCCAGTCGTTAGGTGGAATGAGGGACAGCTGTGAGAAGGGAGAGGGGCCCCAGCACCTGAAGACCACACCTCCAGCACCTGAAGCAAAGCCTGAACAAAAAACTAAACCCTAAACCAAAAACATTGGAGAATCTGACTGAAAATGCACTGAAAATAACAAACAACACAAGAGAATAAGCAGTAACAGTAAGAAATATGTCATATCAGTCCTGGTGAATCGGGTGATTCATCAGGTCACTGAAGAAAGAAAATCTGCAATATTTCTCCAAATATGTTCAAAATCGATAGATTTATTGAGGAATCAGGTTGAAACCGAGACAACTTCTGCAAAGTTTAGTTTCTTTGTGTGATGAATTGACAGTGAGGAGGGGGAGGAGGAGGGGTGGGGTTGGGGTCCCTTGTTGTCATCATTAATGGACTGACTGCAACAACGAGAAAAAAAACATACATTACTTTTTACTTAATTACATTACTCTAAGTCTTGCAAAAAGTTCTGAGGCAGCTGTTATGAAGAAGCTGCTGTTGTACAACCCTCATGCATCATTTCAATGTTATGAGAATAAATTCATGGTAACCGTTGACACAGCATCTTTTCTAGTGGCAAAATCATTCAGAATCCATTGCTGTCGATTATGATTGTCACCCTCGATGGTGATGGACGAGTCTGAGCCTCACACCTGAGATTTAACTTTGTGCTGGCTCCTGAATCAGGCTCTCCGGCTCCACGTGGCTCCTGGCTTCATCTGTCCAGCCAACACAAAATCACTAAACTCATAATAACCCTCGATGTAACAGCCGGTAAGACAGGAAACAGGCTTAACAAATTTAAAATGTAATCCCTCAGTTGACATTACTCCTGACTCAGTAATGAGTTCCTGTCTAGCACTGAGACTGATGCCTCCCCCATTACTTCATTTCTGTACAACTAACTGTACCAATAAACTGTTTTCATGGTCATAAAACTGGATCAACTTTAGTTTAAATATGGGTGTCAACCATGAACCGCTCTCCTCTTACGTCCTGATGTCTCCTCTGTCAGATATTAAAGAAAGGTATAAAACACAACATATTGTTTATTCATATGCTCACAAGCTCTTTATTAGGTACGTCTGTCCAACTGCTCGTAAATATCTAATATCTAATCAGTCAATCACATGGCAGAGACTCAATGCTTTTCGGCATGTGGACACGGTCAAGATGACCTGCTGAAGTTCAAACTGAGCATCAGAATGAGAAAGAAAGGTGATTTAGGTGTCTGGAGCGTGGTGTGGTTGCTGATGCCAGAAGGCTGGTCTGAGTATTTCAGAAACTGCTGAACTACTGAGAGTTTCACACACAACCGTCTGTAGGGTTTACAGAGAGCGGTCCAACAAAGAGAAAATATCCAGTGAGCAGCAGTCATATACGTTGGTGATGCCAGAGGTCAGAGGAGAAAGGCCAGACTGGTTCGAGATGATAGAAAGGCAACAGTAAATCAAATAACCGCTCATTACAACCAAGGTACCTAGAAGACCTTGAAGCAGATGGGCTTCAGCAGCAGAAGACACCGGGTGCCACTGCTGTCAGCCAAGAACAGCAAACTGAGGCTACAGGTCGCACAGGCTCACCAAAATTGGAAAAACATTTCATCTGATGTGTCTCAACCTCGGTTGGGTCAGAATGTGGCATAGACAACATGACAGCACGGATCCATCCTGCCTTGTATCAATGGTTCCGGCTGGTGGCGATGGCGGTGTAATGGTGTAGGGGATATTTTCATGGTGCACTTTGGGCCCCTTAGTAACTGAGCATCTTTTAAACACCCCAGCTGACCTGGGTCTTGTTGCTGACCATATCTGTCCCTTTGTCTTTTATCTATCCCATATCTATCTATGCCTACAGTGTACTTCTTGTTCTTCTTGTTCTTCTGATGGCTACTTCCAAAAGGATAACACTCCATGTCACAAAGGTCAAATCATCTCAAACAGGTTTCTAGAACAATAATGAGTTCACTGTACTCCAACGGCCTTCAAAGTCACCAGATCTCAATCCCATAGAGCACCTTTGGGATGTGATTAAAATTAGCAATTCATCATGGACGTGCAGTCGACAAATCGGCAGCAACTGCGTGATGCTATCACGTCAATATGGACCATAGTCTTTGAGCAATGTTTCCAGAACCTTGTTGAATCTAGGTCATTAAGAATTAATGCAGTTCTGAACACAAAACGAGGCCCAACCCGGCACTAGTAAGGTGTACCTTATGAAGAGGCAGGTGAGTGTGTATTTTTAGAGAAGATTGCTTCCATTTAATTTCTTTGAAAGAAACAAAAGTGCTGCTGTCTTAGAAAGGTGTTCCAAGCGTTGATGGAAAATGAAGTTCGTGTCTAAAGCTGTTCTATCGCTACACCTTGGCCCTCATTTGTAATTGGCTGACACATCAGTTGCCTGCTTCCTGTTGTAGTTCATTGGTCTTATTGGCACTCACTTGTTGATGTGATTAATTAGGAAGTCTCATCAGTACCCTACCTATTATTCTGTCAAAAGCATGTGTTTGGTAAGCCAATCACCCAGTCATGCTCTTGAATAAGGTACTGGTAAGAGCAGCTGGTCTGAGGTCACTGGAAGGATTGTGGATCTCTTCCATGAGAGTGACACAACATGTCCATCATGCAGACCCTGGAATTATCTTGTAAAAACCCCTTTTAATTGATAACTACACCTGCATAGATCCTTCTCTGAGACCGTCAGGGCCTGGGGCTTTGCGTGGTCCTACCTTAACATGACTGTCTGTTATCACCCCTTTAGCAAGTGTAACAGGATCCCAAACTGGGCTACATACATTGTCCAATATGTCCCCATGAGTGTCTTTGTCAAACCTACTGTAGAACTGGTTTAGCATGCTGGCAAAGGAGATGGTGTCTGTGGGTAGGCAGTGTCATTTCCTGTCTCAGAGGTACAAGTTGTACCTCAGCTTGTTGACTGATGCAATGGCCATAATGTTACATCAGACATTATTCAAGGCAATAATAATCGAATTCCCTTAGGTTAAAATTGCTTCTATAAAACAGTGCGACAGACGAAATCTCGCTCAGTACTGGTGGGTGTTACCAGCAGGGAACTGGAAGAAACAAGAACGAGACAACGGATTGAAACCAGAGGACATTCAAAGAAGGTATTATTGATCTACAACAACTGCATCTCCACAAAGAAAAAATATATACCAGCAGAGGAAACAGAGGGAAAATAAAGGGAGAGATGTAGAATTTTAAACCATGTAAAAAGCTGAAGGTTTCTGTTTGGCTTACTTGTCCAATCTGTACTGACCGAAAATCCTTCCATCCTTGCTTTGTTTTTCAGGTTGATGGACAACTCCACCTCCAACAGCTTCACACTGCAGCTGGAGGGGTTAAAAGTCTCAAAGGAGTCTCTCTATCCGCTTTTCTTCTTCTTCTTTTTCTCCTACCTGTTTATAATTGTTGCCAATGTGGGCATTGCTGTCCTGGTTTTAACTGACAAAAGCCTTCACCAGCCCATGTATCTCCTCTTTTGCAACCTGCCTTTTAACGATATCCTTGGAAACTCCATCATGGTGCCCCGCTTGCTCATTGACATGTTGCGGCCTCCATCTGAGCGTCTCATCAGTTTTTATGAGTGTGTGCTTCAGGCTTTCACCACACACATTTTCGGCACCGCCTGCCATACTGTGCTCATGATTATGGCCTTTGACAGGTATGTGGCCATCTGTAACCCCCTGCGCTACGCTGCCATAATGACCAACAGGATGGTGCTGAAGCTGACGGTGTCTGCCTGGGGAGTGGCCTTTGTGTTGGTCGGGATTCTGCTGGGTCTGACCATCCGGCTGAACCGATGCAGGACTATGATCATGAATCCTTACTGTGACAATGCCTCCATCTTTAAACTCTCCTGTGACAGTGTGTTCATCAATAATGTCTATGGCCTCACTTTCACCGTGGTCCTGTTCACAGCATCCATTGGCTGCATGGTTCTCACCTACACTCAGATCACAATCGTCTGCATGAGCAGCAAAAACAAGTCTGTGAACAGTAAAGCCTTGCAGACCTGCAGCACTCACCTGGNGCAGCAAAAACAAGTCTGTGAACAGTAAAGCCTTGCAGACCTGCAGCACTCACCTGGTTGTGTATCTGATCATGGTGTTCAATGGAATGTCCATCATCACTTTACATCGCTTCCCTCAGTACTCGGACTACAGGAAACTCTGCATCATTTTGTTTCATATCATCCCGGGAAGCCTCAACCCCATCATTTATGGCGTGCAGTCCAAAGAGATAAAGAAGTTCTTTTCAAAGTTCTTTAATTCCAACAAGGTTTTGCCATCGTTATAATGTTTCCAGACTCTTTTACATGCTCTTTACATTTGTCATAACAAAATAAAATGTGTAAGAAAAGTTGTCTTTTCTTCATTCTTGTGTTTGTCAGCATAATAAGAGGTAACATTCTGTGAGAAAAAGTTTTACACATATGAACAGGTAATGAATCTTCATGCTATCTACCATCAACAGTTACAGTGATTACAGTAATAATAGTGGGCCTGAACATCTCAGTAACTGTTATAACTAACTGTTATAACTATAAACTGTTATAATGGTGAATCCGTCAAACAAAAAGGCGACTGTTCAACAGGAAGCGTTCCAAACTTTAACTGTGGAACAGTTCAACACGTTTCAGATTTCCTGTCTCTTGTAAATACAGATCAAACTCTGGAGCCAGTTTCTGAAGTGAGCTCCTTTAATGTCCTTCCTATTCTTCCTCACCCCATATTTTAATTCACTTACTTTATGGAAGGAGCTGTTGGTGTCAGTGGAGGAAAAAATATTTTGGCGCTAACTTGTACTCTTTGTTTGACATTTGTATAAAACCATTTTCCAGTTAAAAATATCACAGGCTGAAGCCGACTTTGGTGATCCCTCAACTTTTTATGTAGCGCCACCATGAGGTGGTTGTTCAGAGTGACAGCAAAAATAGAAAAACAATTTCTGAAAAAATATAAAACAAATTCAGACAAACGGAAGAGCTGAACGGCTCTGTTCACTCAAAAATCTCAGCCAGTGGAGGAACTGTAATAACTTTGTTGTTCCTTTTCATCGAGCGCCTCCATCAGGTCAACACTTTGATGTGTCCAGTACTTTGGTTTAATACGGAGCCCCTTAGGGGACATGGGGGAAATTTTTTTGAAGGGTTAAAAAAAAAAGATCAATTATTGCGAGATCTCGCAAAAGTGTTTACATTAAGAGCATGTTCTTCCGGGAATGACAGTAGACACAATCATTGATTTGTATGTACCGGTGTTGATTGAGGAAACGCTTCAAATCGTCCTCCATGTCTTCCTTTTTGTGAATGTTGAACACAAAAAATCATGATCCTCTGACATCACCTGTAGATTTCTGAAGAGCGATTCTCAAGCCAATTGTAGGGCGCCGCCATCTTGGCAGTTGTGATGTCGCCTAACTCCGTTTAATCAAAGTATGGACAAAGAGGTGAAGCTGAATGAAGCACACCAAGCTAGCTGAGTAAGCTAGTAGTAGGTTCCAGTCCACTTGGGCACCAGTTACGGTACTTTAAACATTTCCTCCACAGCTCCACAAACACCAGAACAAACACACAGAGAAAACAGCACCAACGTCCCAGACAAAGACACCACACAACCAGCAGAAGCTAGCTGGAGCCCGATGCTAATTCATTAGATAGCTGTTTACTAGTAGATGAAAAAACAGAAGCGCAACTTTTTGGACAGTCTGTTAGTGAAATTATCAGCACAGCAGCCGAGTTATTAATCCAGTATTTACATGAAAAAATATCCAAAAGGCAAAAAAGATTGTAAAAGTGTTTTTGTCTGCCGTAAAGTCGAACATTTTAACATGGGGGTCAAATGTAATCGACTCCCTTTTGGAGCCTGGCCCTAGTGTTTATTTGAGGAACTGCAGCTTTGGGCACTTCCTTGTTGGCTTCATTTTTCAGTCCCAGAGGTTGATGCTTTGGTAGAATCTGCTTTGTTCATCACACCTGACGAGATGATTTTCCTCTTCTTCTTGAGCAGTGAGGCCTGTAGTTGTTGAGATATCTCTCACCAGTCGCCACCGTTCTTAAGGTCCACTGTTGCTAAATTTAAGGAAGTGATTCCACTGGCATTTAATTCAATGCCATGTCTAAATTTAACGGAGGACTTCAACACTAAATTTTGTCCCTCCCAAATTGATTATTTTGTTGATAGTGCTGGAGGCTCAATGCGGTCCACTCTTGATTCTATTGCGCCTTTAAAAAAGAAGTTAATAAAGCAAAAGAGGTTAGCTCCATGGTATAGCCCTGAAACTCAGAAATTAAAGCAAACATTGCGTAAGCTGGAAAGGAAATGGCGTTCTAACAATCTGGAAGAATCTCACCTAGTCTGGCAAAACTGTCTTAAAACGTATAAGAAGGCCCTTCGCTCTGCCAGAGCAGACTACTATTCAAAATTAATAGAGGAAAATAAGAACAACCCTAGGTTTCTTTTCAGCACTGTAGCCAGGCTGACAGAGAGCCATAGCTCAATTGAGCCCTCTATTCCTATTGGCCTCAGTAGTAATGACTTTATGAACTTCTTTAATGATAAGATCCTAATTATCAGAAAGCAAATTCTTCCTGTCCTCCCATTCAATAATGACTTGTCCTCAAATATGGGATCCATACAAACAGCTGTAAAAGCTGATGTATGTTTAGACTGTTTCTCTCCAATTGACCTTAAGCGGCTGACTTTAATGATTTCTTCGTCAAAGCCGTCAACCTGTCTTTTAGATCCCATCCCAACCAGGCTGCTGAAAGAAGCCGTACCTGTTATTGGCACTTCTTTAGTTGACATGATCAATCTGTCCTTATTAACAGGCTATGTACCACAGTCTTTTAAAGTAGCTGTAATAAAACCTCTTCTTAAAAAGCCGACTCTTGATCCTGAGGTACTGGCAAATTATAGACCTATATCTAACCTTCCCTTTCTCTCGAAGATCCTTGAGAAAGCAGTGGCTAACCAGCTTTGTAACCATTTACAGAATAATAGTCTATTTGAGGATTTTCAATCAGGATTTAGAGTTCATCATAGCACAGAAACTGCTCTGGTGAAAGTAACAAATGACTTTCTTGTTGCATCAGACAGAGGACTTGTCTCTGTTCTCGTCTTGTTAGATCTTAGTGCTGCATTTGACACCGTTGATCATCAAATCCTGTTGCAGAGACTGGAACATTTAATTGGCATTAAAGGAACTGCACTAAGCTGGTTTAAGTCCTATTTATCAGACCGATCTCAATTTGTACTTGTCAATGATGAATCCTCGAGACACTCTAAAGTTAAATTTGGTGTTCCACAAGGCTCTGTGCTTGGACCAATCCTGTTCACCTTATATATGCTTCCCCTAGGGAACATTATCAGGAAGCATGCCATCAGCTTTCATTGCTATGCAGATGATACCCAATTATATCTGTCAATTAAGCCAGACGAAACCAACCAATTAGCTGAACTTCAGGCATGCCTCAATGAAGTAAAAACCTGGATGGCCTGCAATTTCCTATTGTTAAATTCAGACAAAACTGAAGTTATTGTACTTGGTCCCAAGCACCTTCGATGCAAATTTTCTGAAGATATCAGTTCTCTTGATGGCATTGCATTGGCCTCCAGCACTACTGTTAGGAACCTAGGAGTAATCTTTGATGAGGATTTGTCCTTTAATGCTCATATAAAGCAAATTTCGCGGACTGCCTTTTTTCACCTACGGAACATAGCAAAAATCAGGCATATCCTGTCTCAAAAAGATGCAGAAAAATTAGTCCATGCATTTGTAACTTCTAGGCTGGACTACTGCAATTCTCTTTTAGCAGGCTGCCCCAATAAGTCGTTAAAGACTCTCCAGTTGATCCAGAATGCTGCTGCACGTGTACTGACAAGAACAAGAAAAAGAGATCATATCTCACCCATTCTGGCTTCCTTGCACTGGCTCCCTGTCAAATCAAGAATTGAATTTAAAATCCTTTTGCTAACCTATAAAGCTCTTAATGGTCAAGCACCATCATATCTTCAAGAGCTCATTGTACCCTATTTTCCCAACAGAGCACTACGCTCCCAGACTGCAGGATTTCTATTGGTTCCCAGAATCTCCAAAAACAGATTTGGAGCCAGAGCCTTCAGTTATCAAGCTCCTCTCTTGTGGAATCAGATCCCAGTCTGGGTTCGGGAGGCAGACACCCTTTGCACATTTAAGAGTAGGCTTAAAACCTTCCTCTTTGACAAAGCTTATAGTTAGGGTTGGTCCAGGCGAGCCCTGAGCCATCCCTTAGTTATGCTGCTATAGGCTTAGACTGCTGGGGGACTTCCCACGATTTACTGAGGTTCACTCTCCTCTCTCTCTCCTCCACCTGCATCCATTCATAACCCATCAATGCATCGTACTAATCCAACTTCTTCCCTCTCTCCAAGTTTTGTGCTCTTCTCTCCTGTCGCTTTCCGCAGGTTCTTGTGTTACTGGATCCCCAGAGTCCAGACCCATGTTTACAAGCCTCCGACTGACAATTTGTCCCCGCTCAATACCGCTGTTCAATATGTACACGCCTGTGGATTATATTGCTGCTTGTCCACCTCTCTCTCTCTCTCTCTCTCTCTCTCTCTCTCTCTCTCTCTCTGTCTCTGTCTCAACCCAACCAGTCGTGGCAGATGGCTGCCCATCACTGAGCCTGGTTCTGTCCGAGGTTTCTGCCTGTTAAAAGGAAGTTTTTCCTCGCCACTGTCGCATCTTTGCTTGCTCATGATGGGAACTGTTGGGTCTCTATATGTTGTCGGGTTTCTCAACCTGCTCAGTATGTAAAGTGCCTTGAGATAACTGTTGTTGTGATTTGGCGCTATACAAATAAAATTGAATTGAATTGAATTGACAGCAGGGACACATATTAGATCCAGGAAAAGTCAAGAGATGGATCCTGTGGTAACCATGAATATTCACAGTAAATTTCGGGGATCTGGCTATTTGGTCTTTAAGATAACTCGTCAACCAAACTGACTGAGGAAGAATTTGATCAAAAGGTCAGGAGGTCACCAAAACTATTGTGGCTCAAGTAGATTCATAGTTGTTTGGGGACCTCGAGTGTCAAATTTCTTGGAAACATTGAAACCGTCCACAATTCACAATTCAAATGTTTGTTGTTTCAGGATCGTATCATCGTGTCTGTGCTGTTCTCTGCTCTGACTCCTTTCTTCAACCCGATCATCTACAGCCTGAGGAACAAGGAGCTGCGAGAGTCCGTCAGAAGGACTCTGAGCAGGCTCAGACCTGCTGCTGTGACGGCCGAGAGGGCGTCAGCAGCTGACAGGAAGAAAAAACACGCACAAACTGGAAAGAGACAAGGAAACTGAACATGAGGAGTCCACATGTCCGTTTGGGACAAAGTGACTGTCTTGCACAAAAACTTGGATGAGAAATGATTTCATTTTTGTACATTGTGTGCAGTTGGATGACGTTTGTCCAGATGTTTACATAAACTTACTTTGCATTCAAGAGTCATATTAAACTAATTAACGATCCTATTTTTTCAGTTGGAGTGGGATTAACAATATGGGAAAAAACCCAAAGACCATTTACCTTAAACACAAAAATTGTCACTTTACTGATAAACAGAATAATAATGAAACAACATTCAGTAAACAGTTAAATTCAGTTCAATTTCAAGTAAAATTCAGTTCAAGTTCAGATTCTTTGTTTCCAATTCCGTTCAGTTCAGAGAAGAAAAAAATGATTCCAACATTCGAGTCCAGCCAACCAGTGGATCCTCACTGACGGTGATCCGTGGATCCGGCCGCCATCTTGGTTCCAGCTCACGTGTTGCTCCACAAACTCGGCAGCAGAGTCTCGACCTTTTTATCGAAACTTTTCCAACAGGAAAAATAGCAACAACCAAAAACGATGACTCTGCTGAAAACATCAACTGAACGGGGCTAAATTATATGAACTAACCGAACTGTGAAACATTTTCCTCTGCCGTCGGCTCCTTTGTCTCACATTTCTCTCTACATACAATAAAACACATTTTTAATTTTCAAATGAACAGAAGCTGCTAAATTAAATGTTTACATGTTATTAGCCTGTTAGCATTTTCACATCAACATCATGAGAAAACTTTCAGCAGAACCAGGTTAAAACTCACCCAAATGTTTGTGATTAATCTCTTTCTCTTCCACCATCCAGGAAGGTCGACTCTCAGATTTAAATAAACTCTTTTAAAAAGTGTTTTTCTTGGCTTTCCTCTGCTCCTCGCCACATTTTTCTCCTCAGCCTTAAGTTTTGTTTTTTTCCCCCACGCTGTGTAGCTAACAAGCAGGAATTTCTTAAAGGGGAAATGTCATTAAATGTTTTTATAATCAGGACACTTCTAATTATTAACATGAAATTATTTCAAGTGTAAACATTTTTACTCACTCATACGATGCTGTGATGTGTCTGTGTGGCTGCTACGTTTGTTCAAGGACTTCAGCACAGTTGAGCTCAACGTCAGCTCAGTCACAGGAGACATTTTACTGCATAAAACTGTCGACACACTACAACTGAAGATGACTTTGTCATTTCACCCCTATTGTGCTGGTGTGGCTTCAGAAATCTTGAATTACAAGAGCAAAAAAAAAGTTCCAAGTTGATAATAATGAAATGACGATTGACATGTTTGAACATTAAAATCAAACAAGCAATTTAACAGAATCAGAAAGTTTCCATCTTAAAGAGACCACGTTCGGTAAAAACTCCACCTTGTCCCTTATTTTGAAGGGGGAAAAATGTAAAATACATCCAAACGGGTTTAATTATCGTGAAGCGCTTCAAACAGATCATCGTGTCAAATCAAATGTTTTTTGATGGACAACAATTTTCCTGCAACCAGACGAGTTTAATCAGTTAAAATACATGTAAAATATTACAGTGGCGTGTAAATACATCCGAATGTGTTCAATATGAGAAAGTAACAAGAGATGAGAATCTAAAATATAAATAATTGAGGTGAATCTCATTCTCATGATTGCGAATAAAATGAAACCAAAGTTAGGGAAAAACATTTTTCATTTAACTTCCAAACAGTTTCCAGCTTCTAGCTAATATGTTTCAAATTCAACTGAAAGACAAATAAAAAGCTTTGGTGAGAACAAGTTTATTTCTTAAACTCCCGTAACATTGTTCAGTTGAGGACGAACGTGCAGCGAATGCGAGGCCCTCTGTCGATGACATCCATATTTTAGGTCTGTGCTTTTTATTTGAGGGAACTTTTGACGTCCGTGACTTTACAGTTGTGAAATGTGCTGACGATCTTCTGTCGGAGCTCTTTACACTGCAGCCCGTAGATGACGGGGTTCAGGGTCGGGGGGATGACGTGGAACAGGACGGACGCCACTTTCCCGCTGTCTGCCCACTCAGGCCGCCGGTGCATGACCATGGGCGTGAAGGACGCCACCAGCATGATCAGGTACACGGCCAGGTGGGTGGCGCAGGTCTGCAGCGCCCGGCCGTTCAGCGCCTTGTTCCTGCTGTTCAGACACACGGTGGCGATCCTCAGGTAGGTGAGCGCGATGCTGCCGAGGGAGGCGCCCAGGACGACCACGGCGCTGCCGAGGCCGTAGATGTGGTTGATGAGAAGATTCTGGCAGGAGAGCTTGAACAAGGACGCGTTGTCACAGAACGGGTTGATTATAACCCGGCGGCAGCGCGACAGGCGGATGGTGAGACCCATGAGGATGGCGACAGAGATGAAGGCCACCGCCCAGGCCCCCACCGACAGCTTCAGCACCATACCGCCGCTCATGACGGCGGCATAACGCAGGGGGTTGCAGATGGCCACGTATCGATCGAAGGCCATGATCATGAGCACCACATGAGAGGTGGCTGCGTGGAAATGAGCAGCGAAGGCCTGAACAACGCAGTCGATGTAAAAGATGTACCGCTCCGCAATCGGAGTAAAAAGGTTCCCAAGCAGGCGAGGAATGATGGCCGACGCCCCGAACACATCATTGATACTCATGTTGCAGAAGAGCAGGTACATGGGCTCATGGAGGCTCCTCTCCACAGAGATCAGGACCACCAGGCCGATGTTGGACACCACGATGAAGATGTAGATGAGGAGGAGGAGGATGAAGGCCAGCATGGAGGACTGGGGGCTGACCTTTAACCCCTCGATGAAGATTATATCTGTATTGAAGCTTTCGTTCATGCTGCAGCGGGAGGATCCCGGAGACAGACACTTCAGTCAACACTGTTATCAAACCTGATCTGACAGATGCTGTTGATAATGACGTCGAGATGAAAGAAAAGCAAAAAGGAAAAAAAGATTTCATGATACACGTCTCGAAATATCCTTCAGTTTTGACTTACTTGACTTCCTCATACATCTTGCTAACAGTAAATGTTCATGACTAAATAAGCAAAAATCAAGAGTTACAAACTTTTACAACCTTTTAAATCTTGTTTTCAGTCAAGTCTTAAATGTATCACTGAGTTAACATCTGATGTGAAAATCATGCAACAATTGAAAGTGTTCATACATTTCTATGCTCCTGTTGAATCTTTTTACAGTTTTTTATCCAACTTATTACAATATAAGTTTAGATGGAGATGAAAAAATTTTCCTTCCTCAGCTGACTCAGACGTCCACTCGCTCTCTATGTTTGGTTTTATTCGATGCTTTATGTTCAGACTCTGGTCTCTGGTGGATGTGGAAGCATCTGTTCATCCTGCAACAGAACATGTTCATGAATAAAGAAATTACACTTGTCTTAAAATATGAATATAAAAAAATATTCACATTCACTCACAAAGCTACGTAAAATCAGTTAGAAAATAAATATGTAAGTCAAAGCCAAAGAAACTCCACAGAATTGACTTCATTTAACTGTAAAATCTGGAATCATCAGTGACTGTTTCTCCAAACTGTGTGTTTTTACTCACACATACACACATGGACCAGCAGAAAGTTTCCACTTAATCGGTGCCTCTGGTTTTTGAATCTGACCCAGTGTGTGTTGGTGACACTTAAAATGTTTGCAGCTCTTCACACAACCCGTTCAGCCACTTCTGTACAAGCAGTGAACTTTAAACAGGATTTACTTCCTTAAAAGTGTACCATGTGACTTTAGTCATTCAGCCTGAACAGTGTCACAAATCAAGAAACTGGTCATTGACTGTTTTCAACAATCAATGAAAAAAGTTGGAATATTTTACACAAACATCCATTTTACAGTAAATACTCGATTTCATTTTCCATTTCTGTTCCAAAACAGACACATTTGACATTCAGCCACCAGCAGAAGACATCACCGTGCGTGTGTGTCAGGTTTACCTGTGTGGACGTGGACCTCCTCCAGCAGACCACAGATCGACTGACAGACGTCTTTAATAAGCTGATGGAGCCTGGTCGTCCACGCCGAGCCGAGCCGTCTCCAGGCAACTGTTGCTGTCGTCTCAGCATCAACATCATACGTTTGACTTTCATCTGGTTTTCATTCACACGGAGCCAGTTGCTTTGTGGATCTGACTCCAGGTAGATGAAACACCTGGGCTCATTAAACTGAGTCTGATCAACAATAAAGAATATAATATCTTATAATAACAGTGTCTGAAACAACAACATGGAAGCAAAGTGCTTATGTGACGTGGAGCAACGTCTCACTGAGACAGCAGGTCTCTCTGAAGGGTCTCACACGGGAGCAACATGAGGGTCCAAAGAGGAGCCACAAAACCAGCCTCACTGCTGCCGCCTGAATCCTTTGGAGAAGAGGTTGAAGAAGAGTGAAAGGAGGGACACGTGGAGGAGAACCAGGGGCCACAGGGGTCCTAGCTCACCTCAGAGGTGGACTGTTGATCCTGTGGGAGAAGGCAAGTCGACCATGTGCCGAGTCTTTGGAAGTGACAGAGGACGGAGTCTCGGCTCTCCAACCTGGTATCACAGATCATTGAATGTATTAAAAGTGTACATTCACATGTGTAGTCTCTTGGCAGCTCAGAGCAAAGAATTAATAATAATAAACTTTATTTCTATTGCAACATAGATACAAGGTGCTTCATGAAACACATGAGCACAGAACACAGGTGGAAATGAGGCTGCTGTTGTGTTGAGATGAGACTTATGTTTATTACAGTGTCAGGGTTTTGTATTTGTTGGCCCGTGTCTGTCTCTTACATCTTTTTGTAGTTTGTGTGCCTGTCTGCCTGCCTGTCTGTCTGTCTGCTTGTCTGTCTGCCTGCCTGCCTGCCTGCCTGTCTGTCTGTCTGTCTGTCTGCCTGTCTGTCTGTCTGCCTGCCTGCCTGCCTGTCTGTCTGCCTGCCTGTCTGTCTGCCTGTCCGTCCTACACATATTGGGACTTCAGTTGTCTAAATATTTCATGAACACGTCCTCACATTTGTTCATCATTTCACCTCTGACACAGTGTTGAATAGAATCCTAATTTTTTCTCTGATTGCTTTGAATTTTTTTCTTTTTACATATAACATGATCGTAAAGCAAAAACACATTTTTAAATTTTCATTTTTAAACATAAAATACATTCTTACACAAAACATGATCAAATATGAATTCATATACAAGATTTTAAACACAGCAACATTACTAAAAAACCCATAACTCATACATAGAAACTGAACCGTGCTTACCTGGTATGAAAAGATGAATAAAACAACGCCAGCGCAACCACAAGAGTAGAGCTGAGATCTATATAACACAGAGAGAATAATTACAGACTGTAATGTGCGTATCACGGCCGAGCACGAGGCGCTAGCCTCTCGCTAAGCTAGCTAGCATTAGCTCAGCTCCGAGACAACGTGCAGCTCATGAATTAGGTTGGTATATGTTCAAATAAATGTCTGTAACTTTCATTATAAACTCATGTCATGTTCATAATCTAAATACATGTAAGAAAAACTCTCTGGAACAACTTTAACATAATGAACAATTAAACATCGTTCTCAGCCTAACGCACACACACTCACATAAGTTAAAAACAAGTAAAGTTTGAAATGCTTTTGTTGTATTTTATTGTTGTTTTATTGTGAAAAGATAGAGGAAATACTGTGTCTGTATACAACCGCTCACCGTTGTTTATTGCATTAGCTTGATGTGAGTGACAACCAGAAGAGATATGCAGTAGCTTGACCGCGAGAGACAGAGGTAGAAGTTAACAAGTACGGTGTGCCACTGTTTCAGTAGTTAGACGAGTTTCTGGACACTCTGTAATGCTAACAGAGACGTTAGCATTCGCTAGCTACGTGGATGCTTCGCCTGAGGCCTAGTGAAGCTAACTCCGTTCACTACAGAGACCACCTGTCATTGTTCCGGCCTGGAGGTGAAGTTTGGTCATAAGGAAGTGCTAAGGGACGGCTAGTGGAGGGTTGTTGGATTGTATCGTTTTCTGGATATCACTCACGCAGTTACGGCCTGGACCAGCAGACGGGTGAGCGCGCCGCCATCTTGGGACACGTGCTTCTCCCTTTCACATGAACCTGGACCTGCTGAACTACTGAACAGGTACCCTTTATTTGGTTTGCTCCAGGGGTTAAGCGACCATTAGGTTTTGGGCCTCCCCGCTCCCAAGCACTGCTCAGGCCTGCAGCAGTAAAGGCTGTATAAAGTTAAATAAGCTGGCTTGTGAGCGTGTGTGTGATTGGTGAGTGGGCCCCTCACATAGTTTATAATTTATCATTTAAATTCTGAGAGCAAAAGTATTTTCATTTGTGAGATGTGTTTATTGCTCATTTACATATTCAGTAAATGACCTGTGTCCATTTAACTTACTTATTTGGTCATTTTGCTTAGTTTAAGAGTGTGTGTGACTATGATATAATGCTATGGTGTTTTAAATGTGAGATAAGTGTTAGTATGGTATTTTAAGATCATGTAGGATTTTAAGAGGTAGTGAATTAAAGAGCCTCTTGGTTCAGAGGGTGAACCTGTCTGTCTGTCTGTTTGTCTGTCCTACACATATTGGGATTTCAGTTGTCTAAGTATTTCATGAACACATCCCTGCATTTGTTGGAGATCAACTTAATGGGCAGTGTAGCTATTGATAATAATTAATAATTATCAGAAATATTTATTAGTTATATTAAATAATAGGACCTGACATACATTAGATCACCACCCTCAACAGTACACTGCCTCACGCAGGGCACCGTTATTTTGGGAAAATGAAGCTGCTTCGCTGTTACAGTTCATAAAATGAAGGAGTTCTTGGCAGAGTAGAGGTTGGCATCATTCACTCTTGTACCACATCAAAGACACAGCACATATATATCCAAGTATTTATTAACAGATAATAAAATCAAACACATACTAATCTAACATGTACTGTATACAAGTGTGTGTGTGTGTGTGTGTGTGTGTGAGAGAGAGAGAGAGAGAGTGAGAGAGTGAGTGTGAGTGAGTAAAACAAAATGGCTGGTTCGGGAGGTCTCAGGCCACATGGCCTAGACTAACGGAAGGCTACACACAAGATGGCCGACCCTAAAGACGCTGCCGGGGGAGGGAGGGAGGGTGCGTTTTTGGTAAAGCCTGTGTGTCTAAGTGTGAAATGTGTGTGATAGAAGGTGCCAGGTTAGTAAAGAGAAGTTTAGCATGCAAACCCTGCGTTGGTTTGAAGCACAGCTAACATCAATTTACAGTTGGTGAACTAATCCTACTATCATCACAACAATGAAGCTCAATGACAAATTGAATCAACACGTTCATGAAAGTCTTGTGCTTAGCTATGTTTAGCTTAGCTTGTCTAACTATCTATGCCCAGTGTAGTTACCAGTCCTTTGAGGGAGAGGAGGCTTGTTAGCTGGGGATCCTGCGGTTGTGGAGGATCAGAGCTGAGAAGGTTGCAGACTTTGGTTGTCCTGGTCAGATGAAGCTGGTTGCTCTTTGGTTACAGTTAGCAGCTCTGTGCCAACTGGCTGTGTTGTTCCTTTTTTGTCAGCAAGCAGGCTTGTGCTGAACCTGCTGGTGGGAGAACCTTCCTTTTAGGTTCTTTCTTGATTCTTGTTTAGGTGTCACTGCCGTGAGCAGGCCACACTGAGAGCTGGTTTCTGCTCCCTTGTTGGAGCTGAGAGGACGAGCTACTGCCTCCTTGGCAGAGCTGGAGAGAAGAGAAGGAGTTGAAGAGAGGGCTTGGAGATGGGTTCTGGCTGGAGTTAACACTTAGTTGTTAACATTAAGACTGTGGGGGCTGGGCTCCTTTGCCCCCCCATGAGACATGGGACAGACCCTGAACTGGAATGTCTCATCTCATCTGGTCTTTTACGTCACACAATGACCACACTCATCTGTGGACTTCCTGTGGTCCCAACACATTTTTTTCAGTGTTATCATTTCATCTCTGGCACAGTCATTTTATTTCTGTTGAATAGAATCATAATTTTTTCTCTGATTGCTTTGATTTGCAGTCCATAGATCACAGCGTTCATGGAAGGAGGAACCACATGGAACAAGACGGACGCTAGTTTCCTTGCGTCTGATAAGTGGGGGAAACGATGGAAGATGATGATGATGGAGCCTGACAGGAGCAGGAGGACGTACACGGCCAGGTGCGTGGTGCAGGTCTGCAGCGCCCGGCCGTTCAGCGCCTTGTTCTTGCCGCTCATACAAACCATGGCGATCCTCAGGTAGGTGAGCGCGATGGCGCAGAGGGACACGAATATGATTCCCATGGCGCTGATGAGTCCGAAGATGTGGTTGACGATGACGTTTTCACAGGAGAGCTTGAACAAGGAGGCGTTATCGCAGTACGGGCTGAGAACGACCCGCCGGCAGCGCGACAGGCGGACGCTGAGGCCCACACTGACCGCAACCAAGACGAAGACCAGCGACCAGGCCCCCACCGACAGCTTCAGCACCATACCGCCGCTCATGATGGTGGCGTAACGCAGGGGGTTGCAGATGGCCACGTATCGATCGAAGGCCATGATCATGAGCACGGCGTAAGAGGCGCCTCCGTGAACGTGAGCACAGAAAGCCTGAACCACACAGTGGACGTAATGAATGTAGCGATCAGAGGTGGGAACAAAGACGTCAGTCAGTAGGCGAGGAATGACGGCCGAAGCCCCGAACACATCATTGATACTCATGTTTCAGAAGAGCAGGTACATGGGCTCATGGAGGCTCCTCTCCACAGAGATCAGGACCACCAGGCTGATGTTGGACACCACAATGAAGATGTAGATGAGGAGGAGGAGAATGAAGGCCAGCATGGAGGACTGGGGGCTGACCCTCAACCCCTCCAGCTGCAGAATGTCTGTCTGGTTCTCCATCGTGCAGAGTGTTGATTTAAGTCTACAGGGGAATGAGAGAGACAAGACAATCATATCAAAAATTGTGTTTTTGAAGATGATGAAAACTGTTCATAAAGAAATGTGCACAAACAGTGAAGAAGTGGCTTCTCAGGTTAGCAGCAGCACAGACAGCTGCCTTTCAAAATAAAAGCCTTCTGTGGAGGCCCACAACAGCATTTGTGTGAACATGATGTAGAAGACAAATAAACAATATGAAAAAGTGAAAAAATGTCAACAACAAAACCTTTTTGCATTAAAAACAATTGATAGATAAATAAGACCATTGTTCACATAAGGACGTCACAATTTGACAATAAAAATCTGTGATTACAACTTTGAACTATTCAATGAAACTGCTGTGTAGCTTAAAATTTACTTGTACAGTCACTGAATACTGAAACAGTTTGGTCCTGAATGTTGAACAAGCTGCTGCCACAAACACAGGAAACAGTTGACTGTTGGATTGGATGACAGCAAATGAATAAAATGAACAAATTCTAAATGTTGTACAGAGTCTAATCAAATGGGGAGCTTTCAGGAAACAATAGGCATTGACTGAAATAGTTTATATAAATGATCTACGTTATTAGTTAAACAGTTAAAGCCAGTTCCTGTAATGGAAAATGAAGTTTAAAAATAAAACACCCCGCATAAATTCAGGATAAATTCTGACATAAAAGTGAGTTTTAGGATACTTAATGGACCAGCGGAAGCTGAAACAGGTGATGTGGTCACCTGCTTCCTGTCAGATGGTTTCTGCCTTTCAAATATCAGAGAATATTATTATGCAGTATTTTTAAAACAATAAAATGATGATTACCATTATCCAGTGAACAGCAGCATCAGCTCTGGACTGTGAGCAGCTGTGTCTCTCATGTTCACCTCTGCTGACATGAAGTGCTCTGACTGAAGCCGGGACACTTTTTATAAGCCCAACGTTTGGCCCCTGCAGGCTTCTTCTTCACACTGATCTCAGGACAGTTTGTCACCAGGCAGCTGTTGGCAGTCTAGTATGACACGTGGTTCCAGTGTGTTCACGGGCTGAGCGCCCCATTAAAGCTCGTATCTGCGGGTCGAACTATTTTGTGTCCAGCAGCACGATGAATCTGCTTCTTATGGCTAAAGAAAGTCTCCCGATGTTCTTTCTCCTGGTGTCACTCAGAGCGGCCTTCACTTCGTAGTGCAAGTAATGTTTCATGTGTCAAATATGTACGAAACCACTTTCCTGCGTGTTCATCCTGAAATGTGTTTTCACCAGATATTTCCCACATGGCCTGAAGGGGGCGTTCCAATGCGACAACAGGTTGCCAGTTCGACGCCACAGACTGGTAACAAGATAGCTGGACTGGAGGTAGGACCAGATGGACCAGACCAGCCCCCGTAAGCATGGACACTCCTGTCCCCTTCCTCCTTTTCTGCTCCCCCGAAGATCTGCTCCCCGGGCGCCTCCAATAAACAGCTGCCCACTGCTCCGCGTGCCTGTTGTGTTTAAATGACGGATGGGTTAAATGCAGACATTGAATTTCCCAATATGTGTGTTGGCAATGTGCTTCCCATGTTTGTGTGAGTGGATGACTAAAAGTGGGACAAATAATGGGCCTTCTTCTTCTTCTTCTTGTTCTTCTGCTTGTTTCTCAATGAGTAAGATTAGAAACACAAAAAGGGATTTATTTGGTGTCAGAGGTTGAAGTCTAGTTTCTATCATTTACCTTTTTTACCTGTGAAGGTCTGGATGTCGTCAGTGACCAGTGATAGTGTTCGTGGACAAAATCAGTGAGTGACAGGACTGAAGGTGAATCACATGCAGGATTCGAGCTGTTTGTATCTCAGATATTGACTAAAGTCTTGCACTTGACATCTTCAGCGATGTAAGATTTTGTGGATGTGAAATCACTGTTCGATGCTCATGAGCCATCTGACATAAAGGAGACAGAAAACCACTTTGGTTTGGATTAAATGTGAACAGAGCAAGAATATGGTGGAATGATGTCGTCCTGCGTCTGAGTGATGAAGCTGAGTCATTTCATAGAAACATGACCTCACTGTTTGTTTGCTGTTGTTACAGCAACCTTTGTTAATTACAGCCATAAACCGAAGGGACGACCTCCCACCGCAACATCTGAACTCTATCAACTCCTGATTCTCTGTGGACAAAAGTTCCTCTGTTCAAACTCAGCACACAACATGAAATCAGCCGCTGGCTCAGAGAGACTCCAAGAACAAACTTTATATTGTGACTTGACTTTACTCACAACTCTGAGCAAACCACAGCTGAATGATCACACACTGACACAGTTTCAACTCTATTTTTCAACATTTGTTTTCATGGTTCTGAATCATGTTTCATTCTCACTGTCCGGCTTTCAGCAGGGTTGGACTACAGACTGATTGGAAAAATGTTGGGACATAGAATAAGCAGATGGATTGAATCTATTTTAACATGCTTCTTCTTCACTTTCTGCTTTCGTGACACATGTAATACTTTATTGGGCTTTTGTAGCATAGAGCATCCAGACAAGGCTTTACTGTCAGTTGGGCAACAAATGCAACTACCCCGGGGCCCCAGACCCCCAGGGGCCCTAAAGGTCTTTGGTTGAATGCAAGTCAGTTGGTTTTGATAATTTGATTAATTGTAAATGTCTTAGAAAACGTCCACTTTTAAAGCAGAATGTTAGCTGGATCTGTCCTGTTTCATCAGCTGATCCTGTGGCTCCGTCTGTTAGAAACACTCTGTGTCAACTCTGTTTTATTTGTTCTTAAGTTTATATTTCTAATAAAAGTTGTCTTTCATCAAATTACCACAAACTGACACATGGACATATTGGGACAGATATAGTTTATGTTCTGTAAACTTAACAAGAAGAGTGCAGGTCAGCCTCACAGCAAGAAGGTCCTGGGTTCAAACCCCGGTCAGAGATCTTTTCTGTTCACAGTTTTACCCGACCATCAAAAACATGAATTCCCCTGTGACCTGAACAGAGGTGCCGACTCAGTGTCGGCCCCTGGACTGAGGATGAACCTCACTGTGGGGTCAATAAGATCTGTCATGTGCTTCCTGAGCAGCTGTAGCTTGTCTGTCTGCTGAAACATTCTGGTCCCAGTTTGACCACAGGAAGTGGCCCGAGTCAGAGTGAACCCGAGGAGGGAAGTTCACTTCCAGTGCTGGAATCTGTCTGTCATGTTCAGGTCTGCAGGTCAGAGAGATGGATGCAGCCTGTTAGTGTGCCAAAGACTTTTGAATAACATCCTTGTTGTTTAAAACGTTGCTTGTTACTGAAATCTGCTGTGATACGAAGGTGACGACAGAGCAATTCAAACTAAGTGCTGCGTGTCCTGTCGTCCCTGGACATCTGGGTTATTACTGGGTTGTAATGAGTCCTGGAGGCCTGGGAGCTCCCAGGTGTCTTGGCGACCAGCAGATTATTGAATTAAAAGCTGCAGTGAGGCGTTCAGGGGCCGATGGATAGGGAGCCGCCGTGTCTCTGAAGAGACTCCGGCCTCCGACCAGTTCTCTGTCTTTACCTTCACACCTCTCTCTCTGCCTCCTCTGTCCATCTCTTGGTCTTGTGGATCAGACAGGTGTGTTGTTGACCGGCTCTCCACCGGATCTGCAGCCCGGCTGGAACGACCTGCGGTCGGCATTCCTCTTCTTCCCAACAGGAGGTAGGAGGTCCAGGTCAGAACTCGGCTTCTTCCACACCAAACTGGGAAAACCATTTCGGAACGGATCATTTGTTGGAGTGTGGAGATCCTGTCATGTTGGGACAGGAGAGGCTTCTTCCCAAAACTGCCACTATTGTCTCAAATATCACGATTTGCAGTTGAATCGAGACTTTGCTTCATTAGAAATAAAGGTCTGAGCCTGAACCAGGACAAAGCAACAGCCTGTGACCAGAAGTACCTGGACAACAAGGCCATTGTATGTGAGGTCAGAAAGTGCTTTGTTCTCATTGAGGTTTCAGGGGAGTTTTTGCTGTTTAATGCTGATGATGTTTGATGTTGATGTGGCAGATGATGGCGCTGGAGGAAAGGTCAGGGTTCACCTGAACTGTTCCATAAACATCCACAACACATTTCATCAAATGTGGCCTGTAGTTGTTGAGTTTTCTCGCTGTGGACCAAATGATAGCAACTGGAAAATCAGCAGTCAAAGGTCGATCGTTCACGGACGGCGACGTGAGTCCCTGCAGATCCCAGGAGGTGTCATCACGGCCTCCTGTGATCCCCCTCTGAGCTCTGACGACCACGGATCAGTGGCTCTGTCTTCGCTCCCGCAGGATTAATTAATTAAGCATCAGAAACTGTTGATAAGTGTTTTGTCACAGCGGAGCTCATTAATGATGAGGAACAGCAACACTGGTTATTGGCTGCTGTGGAAACTGGAACACAGTGATGAAACCCGAGGACCATCGGGGGGCAGTGTGGTCCCCTGAGCTCCCAGCATGCAACAGTTGATGGTTTGTACAACTGTTTTGATTTACTGTTCAGACAAAGTTTTGAAATCTTGAAACAGAGTTTTAGACTGCAAAACTCTGATATGCCCGGGTGAACAGGAGGAAACCCTGATCACTACTGTACGTCAAACATTAGACAGGTTCACGTCCGTCCTGCTTCAAGTCAGTTGAGTTCCTATCCTGACACATGCAGGGACTGAATATTGTTTTTTTGTGACAAGTGGGAAGAAACTGAAAAAGGTTCAGGGTGCGATCTGTGATGATTTTCCAAGACCAAAGGACAAAGACGAGGGACATGCAGATGCCTGGACGTCTGTCTTTCAAATTTAGTGGCGACTGAACGATGTTGCTCGTTGAGACTATAAAAAACAATAAAAAATGTTGGACATGTGTCACAGCACCGTGCTGGAAAAGTTAGCGTGTTTACTCGGGTGTCACGATTCCATCAAAGTCCACCTGAGGCCTAACACAGTGTGAGCTGGATTCAAGTGCTCTGCAGATATGACAGAAAGGAGATATGATGTGACACCTGATGTGATGCTCTCATGCACCGACGGTCAAGTAGCACTGACGAAAACCACTGTGGTTCATAACACACGTCACCACGTCAAAGTCCTGCATGGGGTTTGTGTTACACCCACTGTAAACCAACGTGTCACGGCCAGAATATAAACACAGCCAAGACCACAGACTCAGTTATAGCGTCAGTGACGCTGTGCCGTCGCTGTGGTCCCGATCACAGCTACAGTCTGTCACCGCGCTGGTTATAACACGTTATAACATGTGGAAAACAGGCTTCATTAGTTCTCTGTCCAGCTGCAGTGACACAAACTGAGGTGCTGAGTTCAGCAGCTCTTCAGCTCCACCTGCTGCTCATTTCTTATTACTGCAGAGTTTGTTCCCCAGTCTAACAGGCTGACTGTCATACAGATTTGGGGAAACCAAGAAATTATAGTTTAAAATAATTTTGCTGTTTTGCACAAATATGCACAAGAGGAGCAACTGAGGAGGAACTGTGTCACAGTCTTCTAGACTTTCTTTTTCTTTTCTTTTTTATTATCATAGATTAGTTTATATTATTTTCATTGAAAAGAAACATCATTTTTCTGACAGACCTCCAGGTTTACCTCTGCAGGTCTAAAATACTACGACTAATATATGTGGAGTCAGTGGATTTGATTGTATAAAATATACCAAATAATTTTATAAATTAATAACGAACTTCAGTGAACGGTGTTATAATGAGAAACCTTTAATGAACTTCGTGGTCGTTAACAGTGTTTCATATGTAAATATGTTTTTGACAAACACCACTCAAACAGGATAGATAACAAGTTGTTACAATGATCATTTTGGCATTTCTTGGTTTTACATTGTTGACATCACAAACACTGAAAAAGATGAGAAACTTTATTTCTGATTCAGGCGTATAAAGATTCATTTAATCGAACTATTCTCTTCTTTCTTGTTAAATTTTATTATTGAATAATTGTGACCAGGATATATATTGATCAGGACTTTTTACAGTGTAAAAATAAATGTGGTTCTTAAGATTTTTTTTTGTTTGTCTGTTTACATATTCATTTATTTTTAAGTTGTGTGAAAACAGTTAAAGTGGAGCAAGAGGATGTAATTTCACCTAATCGTTCCTCGAGGTCACGTAAACATTTTAGCCCATTGGGTTTATTTGAATACATAAAGACTTGAAATAGGTTTGATAAATTGATCATTTCTTGCAGTGATTTAATGAACATAATGAACAGTTTTCTAGGAGCAGATTGGGTGCAGGCTCGTTCATGCAGAGTCACACTGAAGTCACACTCATCTGTGGATTAAAAGCTGATAATGGGAGTAAGAATCATCATGAAACTTTGACTTCAGACAGACAAAAAATTAAATTTCAGTCTTTTATCATTTCATCAGAGACTCGAAGGATCGACTGAGACGACTGCGGCTCTAGTATGATTCCAGATTGTGGAGTTTTTTGTCGAGCAGATTGGAGTTAGAAACAGCTCTTGTTGGCTCAGGAAAGCTTTGAGACAGTGTTGTTGCCATCAGATGCTTCTTTTCCTTCTTCTTTCCATCCACTTTTTGACAAGTAGTTGATTGGCACAAAACAATAGTCATTCAAACTTCTCCACTCTGAAGACTTGAGTTGGGAATACAGATGTATTTTACATTTTATACACTTCATTATAGTGATAAATAGATAACAGTAATTCTGAGCTGCAGTCCCAGATCCCATTCACTTCAATGTGACTGAAAAAAAAAATCCTTTCTACATATTCAATTTGTCAAAGAATTTAACTCTCAAAACTTAGTGTCACAAAAAAAGTGTCAAATATAACTTTAAAAACTTTGACAGCGACAGTTTCTGTGTGTGTGTGTGTGTGTGTGTGTGTGTGTGTGTTCAGTGTGTTGGCTCCAGATCAGATCATCTCTTCATGTAAACAATATTCATTTCATGTTTTAGAATCACAAGTTGAAGCCTGTCACATCATGTAACTCCTTTTTCATCTCTTTAAAAGATTCAGTGATGAAATTCATCTTTAGAATCAAACAAATGAAAAATGCTGAATCTAACTTGAAGCGCAGTCATTTGAGTTTTTCAAACAAATGGGATTAAATGTTGAGCTGCATAAAAACTTCCACCTTTGAAAAGATGCATTTCACAATGTACGTGAAGCTGTGAAGGAGCGTTTCTGCAGCTGTATTTCGGGATCTAATCTGACCTATATCTTTATGATAACACAGAACTGATCATTGTGAAACTCTGGTTCAGGTTCTTCTGTTTGGCCGAGCTTCTTTCAAACCTTCATATCTAGGTTTAAGATTCTGGTGGAAATCGTTTGTAAAGGTTCCACCTGGTATCGTCTGCTGTACACGAAAAAGTGAGCTGTTAAAGTCGTCTGATATTTGATTACTTTTGAACAAACCCGTCATTGTTCACTCGTCAGAGAGACTGATTTTAGACTGAAGGGTTTTTAAATTATTTTATCGTGCACCAACTCGCTTCCTTCGCCTTCCCATGTGATTCTTGGGTCAGATGGCTTTTCCCAGGATGAGGATGCTCATGAAGAAGACCATGATGAAGAAGAGCCACATGAAGAAGCGATCCATGACCTTGGCGACCTTCCTCCACTCCCCGATGCGCAGCTGTGCGGCGCGCTGGTCCTGGTACGAGCTGGCAATAAACTCAATGTTCCTGCGCAGTCCCTGGTGCTGGCACACGCACCGGGCTGTCACCAGAATCTCCCTGGCTCCGCCCCCCCCTTCACCTCCTACACCTGTCTTCTCCTCTACGTGCTCCTCTGCTCCTCCGCAGGCCCTGTGGGACTCCTCCCGCTCTGCTTCCTGTCCTCCGGCGGCTCCTTCCTCCTCCGAGTGGTCGATGGTCACGAACAGATCCTCCTTCCAGTCCGTGTGGACGGTCGAATCCGCGGCCCTGTCCTCCTCCGCCCTCCCTCCCCACGCCTGCCCGTTCACATCCCAGCTCGTTCCTTTGACTGGCGGAGCTTCGGACTCCTCCTGCGACAGAGTTTGCTTCCCTGCCGCTCCGCCAAGGCAGTTCTCCCCGACCTCGTAGACGAAGCAGATGCGGGCGAGGTAGTTGAGGATGAAGCGCTCGGCCCACTGCGGGACGGGTCGGGCCTCCGGGCCGCAGTGGTGGATGTTCATGATGAAGATGGTGAGCGCCGTCGATGCGGTGACCATTGTCATGGTGGCTATGTAGTACTTACCTGTGGAGAAAGGAAATCGAATATCAGACAGTTAAATGAGTGAACTCTCTCTGTCAGCAGTTCAGCGATGGATGGAGAAAAGATCTGTAGGTTAAAAATGAAGCATTTGAACAAATCGTTTACAAGAAGAGTTCATTTAGTCCCCTGATGTTTTATTCACAGCCTTCTGAGCGTTTTTCTGCAGCTCAGATTTCACCAGTTCTGATGTTGTTTTCTCTCCTCAGCTTCCTGAATATGATTTGAAAGCCTCTTTTTTAAAGGATGTTCAGTTTGTTGTCAGCTGCAGCAACAGTTTTCTCAGACCTGACACCAAACCTACGAGTCATATGCTCAACTTCTCATGAAGGCAGCGCAATGATTGTGTCCTCTCTCGAATTATCACCTGTTTACTTCCTGTTCATTTCCTGACATGGAACTTCGAGCAACAGAGCTGAACACAGCCACGTCCTGTGGAACAGGCTAAAAGATCAAATCTGCCACATGTGAATCTTTAACTTTCATTATGAAGTCTGAGGATCTAATGGACAAACATGTGTTTGAGACTCGCAGGCCGAGCTGCTGATCCGAAGCCTGAGATCAATGATTCCCCATCGCTGTATTTTACATAATCGCTGACGGCTTTTATCGACCTGATGGCTGCGGCTTCATCACAGAGCTGCGAGCCAGCAAACATAAACAGAGTGTTTAGTGCTGGTCCTAAAACACACACACACAGAGAAAAAGTTCAAATCTGCTTAAACAGCATCTTTCTCCTCATTTCCAACAATAAACTGTATCTCAGCATATTGAACATTAAGATTCATTGTTCTGCCTCTGATCTCAGGGTGGCGAGGCCGAGGAAGACGATGCAGGTTGGTAGCTCTGAGCTCTTACAAAAACATGAGTCGGTTCTACAGCAGCGATGTGGATCTGTAATGATCTGTGAAGGATTTGCTGTTTGGACCTCAGATGTTTTTGTTTCATATGGAAACTTATTGCATTTACACATGGTTCACATTCCGGTTCGTAGTTTATTCCTGATCTCATGGGGGTTTTTGTTTAGTAAAGAGATGTAATAAAACACGTCTTCACTTTGCTTCCCTTCAGGGATTAAATCATACCTTTCCCATATTCTGGTTGGAGATTCTGGCGTCAAATCAATCAATCAATCTACTGTAACTGTCATGGTAAATACCAAAGAATCCAAAGTGGAAGAAATAGAGGAACGTTTTCAGTGTGTTTGCAGAACTTCCTTTGGACATTGAGTTCCTCTATTTCAGAATATTATTTATCTCTTTGGCTCTAATATCAACAAGAGCAGACAGAAGCTGTTGGACGAGTCAGGCCGTCTTCAGCCGTCTCACCGATCAGCGGGACGCTCTCGGACGGTGGCATGCTCTCAGCCACCAGCAGCTGAAACACGGTGAGGGCCAACAGCACCGTGACGCCCAGAGACACTTTTTCACCCGAGTCGGCCGGAAGGTAGAACCCCAGAGGAGCCAGAAAGGAGATCATCATGCAGGGGATGAGGAGGTTGAAGATGTAGAAGGAGGCGCGTCGCTTGAGGTGCAGGGTGAACGTGATGTCAGGGTACGGATCCGAGCAGCAGCCGTACAGGATGACGTTCTTCTTAGCCGGCATGCCGAGAACCTGGTGAGAGAAAGGGTCCATTGTGTCAAAGACATCAATTCAGGAACGAGAACGCATGAACAAGGTAAGCGCTCACCTCCCACTCCACGTTGGGGACAAAGTCCGCCAGGTCGGCGCTGTCCAAGGCGTTGAACAAGTCCATCTGGTTTCCATTGTGAGTCCAGGAGCCAAAGGTGAGATGACACTCCTGCACATCAAAGGGGAAGAAGGCCACGTCCACGGAGCAGGAGCTCTTGGTGATGGCCGGCTGGTCCCACATGACCTGACCATCGTTACGGAGAACCACGTTGGTCTCCATCGAGCTGGAGAACTCGTCGTCTGCACTGTGGTGGACAAAGTGGAGGAAAGTGTGTGAAGGTGGGGAAGAGGAGGAGGAGGAGGAGGAAGAAGGAAGCTGACAGATCAGCTGGCAGGAGGCCACACCCACCTGTTGTAGAGGACGATGTCGGGCCTCCACACGTAGCTGCTGGGTATGCGGATGGTGTCGAGGCCGTCGTAGTCCTCCTTCTTCCAGGTGAGGTAGGCGTCCATCCACACCTGCCGGACCCACAGGTAGGTGGTCAGGATCTGGTTCCGCTCATCCTGGTGAGACGACACATACACGTCAGCACAGACATGAAGACACAGCATGAACGTGTGGACCACAAATTACCATGTCGATGATCTGGGACAAGGTGATCTGCAGCGTGACGTTGATGATGTGGTCCGTGTCCTCGACAGGACGCAAAGCGTTGGTGTAGTTAGAGAACAAGTCGTTCATCAGCTTCTGAGCAAAACGACCATGAGCGGCCAAATTCACTGAGAGAGAGCGAGAGAGAGAGAGACCTTTATTAGACACCAAGCAACAGGACATGAAGACGACAGCATTGAATCCAGCACTTTGGACTGAAAAGTGAAATTCGTTGTCGACCTGGTTCCTGATTCTTGCCCATTGTTTGAACTGTTATGAGGGTGGGAGTGTGTGTGAAGTCTTTTTCTTCTCTGCAATGATTCGTTCTTAATCCCCATATTTCCCTCTTGCAATCAGTCGGACTCTCAGAAACATTCTGAACACAAACAGTGACACAAGCCACATTTCCCAGTTTAATTAACCTGCTGATCACCTCAGGATCCACACATTAATCCAAGAACAGCAGCCGGAAAAATCCTTCCAATCCTGTGACCACTGATGGTGATGATGACAGAAAGATGCTGGTGTACATCCACATCTTCTTTCCCCAGCTGGCATCGAACATGTGACCAGTGAGGAGCCATTTAAATATCTTTAAATAATCAAATATCTGATCAACTAAAGGCATCAGTAAGATTCAAACAAGTCCAACAATCCTGTCGGGAGTGTGAGTGTGAACATGTGCAGGTTTTGAACGTCTCTCTCTCGTTGGTGATCGTCCTCTGGAGAGTCTGATGCTGTGCATCGTGACCACCATCTGTACGATTCAGTGTCTCCTCCCTTTGCACGATGGCCGACTTCTCTCCACCACTTTGTACAAACCGTTTAGTTTGAAGAACGTCCAGCCTTAAAAAACAAGTGGTCATTAAATGTACGGTGGATATTCAGCCTGAACTCCATAAATAAAAACAGCCACAGTGAAACTCACAGTTCGGTGCAGGCAAGAGACAAACTGTGACTTGTCACATTTTGAAGTAGAGGAATATGTTCACGCAGCTATGAGAATTTGAAAGAGATGAATGAGGTTTCACCGTCCTAATTTAAAGCCCAATAAAACCAACAGTCAAAACACAAACACGCAGGAAGTGTTTGATTTGGCAAACAGTCAAAAGCAGGACAAAAGCTGCCGGTCGCGTCCATAAAAAGCCTGATGAGATGAGAGGGACGCTGAGGCAGACGGACAAAACCTGAAGAATGATGA
>JBBMOC010000254.1:123504-128504 GCA_037975185.1 Centropyge bicolor | reverse complement strand
ACAGACAGACAGTCAGACAGACAGTCAGACAGACAGACAGACAGTCAGACAGACAGTCAGTCAGACAGACAGACAGACAGACAGTCAGACAGACAGACAGACAGACAGACAGTCAGACAGACAGGCAGACAGACAGACAGACAAACAGACAGACAGAGAGACAGACAGACAGACAGTCAGTCAGACAGTCAGACAGAGTACTTTATTAATCCCTTTGGGAGGTTCCCTCTGGGAAATTACATTAAATGAAAATACTCATGTAAAGTACAAGTACCTTGAACATGTACTCAGTTCCATTCCACTACTGAAGACAAACCTGTTACATCCAGCTCCAGTCGGCTCCATTCGTCACATTGAAGTAGATATAACTGACGTTCTATAATAACAGTATATGAACTGATGAACGTACAACGAATCATCAGCTCAATTTATCACATCATCACTGCTGAGGCTCACTGTCGCCATCTATTTATCTGTTTTCTGTAGAGAGAACTTACATTTTCCATATGTGTGTTAGTCAGAGTGACGGATGTTTGTGTCGAGCTGGTTCACAGTTAATAATTAAAGGACGAGTGCGACCACTTGTCTGATTCCTTTGTAACAGGAACCAAAAGCTGCTTGTAAGTCAAACACATCAGGTGACAACGACTTACATCCCCCATCAGCCAACACACACCCTCCGCCCTCACCTGTCCCTCCACACCTGTCTCTCCTCACCTGTCCCTCCTCACCTGTCTCTCCTCACCTGTCCCTCCTCACCTGTCTCTCCTCACCTGTCCCTCCTCACCTGTCCCTCCTCACCTGTCCCTCCTCACCCGTCCCTCCTCACCTGTCCCTCCTCACCTGTCCCTCCTCACCTGTCTCTCCTCACCCGTCCCTCCTCACCCGTCCCTCCTCACCTGTCCCTCCTCACCTGTCTCTCCTCACCCGTCCCTCCTCACCCGTCTCTCCTCACCAGTCCCTCCTCACCCGTCCCTCCTCACCTGTCCCTCCTCACCCGTCCCTCCTCACCCGTCTCTCCTCACCTGTCGTTGTCCTCACCTGTCCCTCCTCACCTGTCCCTCCTCACCTGTCCCTCCTCACCCATCGCGTGACTTATAGACACAGTCAGATTCAGCAGATACACAGAGTCAGCTGTGTCTCAGGTGATCTGATCGCAGGTGGGGGCTGTAAGTGTCGGTTGTCCTGTTGAATGTTCTGCAGCTAATGTGGCGTCTGTTGTCGGCCTCGTTCGAAGTGAGTGAGAAAACAGAACATGGGCACGTGATAGAAATGTATGTGTGTCCACGAGCACGGATCATGGCTGAAGACTCACAGGGAACATCTGCTCTGTCCACGGTTTCCTCCTGACCTCTGACCTCTGTTGCTCTTACAGTGGATGAAATGAGACCCAGTGGCTGTGAACAGCTGCCAGTCAGAGAGTCGGACTGATAAATAATAAATAATGAAGTTTGGAGAGTGAAGTGAGGACATTAAGAGGAGATTAACGGATTAGCAGGAAATAAATTGGCTGACAGTCACAGTGGTGATGAAGTCAAAGAGTCAAAAGCCAAACACAAACCTCTTTATTTTCTTTTAATGGAATTTAATTTCACTGTTTGATCTGGAGAATTTTAGCTGTATAAAGTCACAAATATGACATGTGAGAGTAAGATTTCAATGATAATGAGAAAATGAACAAGAAGCCAAGTTATTTTCTAAACTACAAAGGTTTGTAAAAAGAGAGAAAAACAGTTTGGTTGTGTTTGTTTGCCACTTTACACTTTGCACACACATTAGAGAACATGATCATATCCTTTATAAGAGAAAAAAAACTGACCTCATGTTCGTCTTTAGAAGGTGTTAAAAGAAACGGTTGGCTGTTGTTGTTGTTGGTTTTCGGATGGTTGACTGGTCACAGTCAGTTCCAAACGCTTCACACAAAATGATGAAGAAAAAGGCATTAAAGAAAATATAAAAGAGCACAAAGCAAAGAGAAAGAGGCACACAAATGGAATCAAGAAGAAAAAGTGAATAAAAATGAAAATAAGATCAAATGGAAGTAAAGGAAGAAGGGAAAGTCACAGATTCAAACAGGAAACACAAAGGTTCAGAACAGCAGAAATACAACAGCTGGTGCTTTACTAACCAACAGGATCATTTAACATCAGTTTGTGACAAACAGGAAAGCAGTGTAAAGACCTGAGGACTGAGGCCAGCGCAGCTGCTTCCCTCTCTTTTCAAACAGCTTTTGTTGAGTGAGCTCAAAGGCGTCTGAAGGTTAATTGCACTGAGGCGCTCTCTGCCAATTCGTTATGTCCTCCTGGAAATAAAAGTAAGAGTCTGCGAGGCTGGGGGCCAAAGCTGGACTGAAGCAGCCAACTGTGGAGCCAAACTCTAACATTCCACACTGACACTGGGAGCAGGCGCTTCGGCTCGTTCGGGCTCATGTGGACGCTGTCAGGTGAACTCTGGTGCGAACCAACCAGCCGGATCAAGACCACCTGAGGACACTGAATCAGACTCTGGGCGGTTTCCTTCAGTAACATTCATTCTGGCAGATGTGAACAACTGTGAACCAAAACAACTGCACAGACCCTTCAGAGGACGGGGCCTGGCTCCGGTCTCATTCTGGGATGAGGATGATGAACCAACACTAGCAGTTAGCCAGAAAACCGCTCCAGGTCCGACCTCGACGAGCAACAAATTCTGTTCTCCAGGACCTTCTCCCTCTGATTTCTCTCTTCCAGTCGCCACAATTCCAAAAACTAGACATGCATTTTGAAACTATTATGAAACACAAGTTTAACGTCATCAAGCTGTCTAATAACGGTAATGCATCTCTGGTTTATTGTCGAAGGGAAACTTTTGATTCTGACCTTGAAACAAACTTTAATGAGTTCAGCCTGCAGGCCAAGTGATGGAGTCATTCCTCTTCTCAGGTGAGTTATTGTTGTAGTGAGTCAAACAGCTTGGATTGAAAAACTATGTCATTTTGTGTTTTCACCAACCTGTGTTTGGTTTTGATGCAAGAGTCTGGATTTTGTCTAAATTTGGGCCAAATATGTTTCAGGACCTTTTCATGTGTTCATTTACTAATATCTGCTAGAAGCAAAAAAAAAAAAAAGGATTCAGGCCGCATCATTCAGTTTGATGCGTCCAAATATTCAGACAGAAACTGTTTTTGTTCTAAACAGACTTTATGTAACGTGATGCACCATGAAACTGAGCAGAGAAACTGGAGGCACGCTTTTCAGATCAGATCAAAAAAGCACAAATACATAAAGTAAAGATGGATAATTATATATATATGGAATAAAAATAAGAATAGAAATAAATGGTAACTGAAGTAGGACAAGAGTTAAAGTGAGGAGGAGGAGGAGAGCGATGAAGAAACAGGATGCACTTACACTGAAGCTCCACTGAGGGGCGCCACAGCCACACGAGCTCATAGTGAGTGAGCCGCTGTGTTTACATACTGGATTATTACCGTTGATGCATTAATACATGGAAGTGCGTTACATACAACTGAATATGTATTGAATTCATATATCATGTACAATATCTGAGCTTATATTTTATTGGCCTGTTTTTTACTTAGTTGTCTGAATATATTGTTTCACGATTAAAACAAGTGAACAAATTCCGAAATTTTTTCAAAAGTATTTCATTTATAAAGATTTTTTTCTGATTTCATCTCGAGCTGCTGATTTAAAGTTCATTTCTTTATTATTAATTTTATATAATTTCTTTCTTTTTCACTTTGCGGCCAAACATTACGTCATGACACGGCTCGCCTCTCTGATTGGCTGAGCGCCCTGTCACTCCACCACGCAGCGTCCAATGGCAGCGGGCGGCAGGGGATACAAACTGGCAGCCGCCATGTTGTGTCTCCGGGGGCCTGGAGCGACGTCCGGTAGTAAACAGTAGATGACGTTACCGTCCGCAGGAAACGGAGCGCAGCTGGAAGCCATGAGCCGTCCGTCCTCAGCCGGAGCGGGAGCCGGAGGACTCGGGGCCGGGAAGGCAGGCGGAGGAAAGCACGGGGGGTCGGGAGGCGCCGCCGCGGCCGCAGCAGCGGCAGCTGCCGCCGGTGTGAGCTCGGTGTCCGGGTCGGGGTCCGCCGCCCCCTCCGCCGCCGTGTCCCTGAGCCCGGCTGCGCTGCCCGGTCAGTCCCCGGAGCTCACCGCGCTCTTTGAGTGCCCGGTATGCTTCGACTACGTACTGCCGCCCATCCTGCAGTGCCAGGCGGGTCACCTGGTCTGCAACCCGTGCCGCCAGAAGCTGAGCTGCTGCCCGACCTGCCGCGGCCCGCTCAGCCCCAGCATCCGGAACCTGGCCATGGAGAAGGTGGCCTCCACGCTGCCCTTCCCCTGCAAGGTAAACACACCTGAGCAGAAGCCACTTCCTCTTTCAACCTGCCCGCTGACAGGTGTGTGTGTGTGTCTGTGTCTGTGTCCCGTGACGTCACGGGGACCAAAACAAAACGCAGAGTTTGTGTGGAGAGAGACAGCAGCGACTTTTAGCCACAGTTCAGTTCCTGCTGCTCTCAGACAGCCACCATGCTGCTGTTTGACCTGCTGGCGGCTCAGCATGAGGAGCGGCACAGGTGACGCACAGGTGAGGCTGCGTGTCAGCAAACACACGCACGTCTTCAGTATGTGTGTGAGAAGCTTTTTTCTTTTCTAGTTCGAAACCTTTGATTTTCTAATTCGCTTGTTTGAAGCACTTTGCTCTGTGTGTATGTGTGTGTGTGTGTGTGTGTGTGACCTTTTGTTCTAACTATCATCAAAGGTGGCTCATAAAAGATGATCTGCAGACATGTTCAACACTCACATGGCTTTAATGTTCTGCTGTCCACATACTTTTGGCCGTGTCTGTCCTCCCACAGCTCAGTGACACAGTTGGCTGTTAGAAACTCTGATTCCATTACAGCCACATTAAAGTTGAATTGAGCTTCTGAGGTCGACTGAAAGCTGAGGAGTGTGTGTGTGTGTGTGTGTGTGTGTGTGTGTGTGTGT
>JBBMOC010000254.1:102671-113527 GCA_037975185.1 Centropyge bicolor | reverse complement strand
TCTGTCTCTCTCCCTCTCTGTCTCTCTCTCTCTCTCTGTCTCTCTCTCTCCCTCTCTGTCTCTCTCTCTCCCTCTCTGTCTCTCTCTCTCTGTCTCTCTCTCTCCCTCTCTCTGTCTCTCTCTCTCTGTCTGTCTCTCTCCCTCTCTCTGTCTCTGTCTCTCTCTGTCTCTCTCTCTCTCTGTCTCTCTCTCTCTGTCTCTCTCTGTCTCTCTCTCTCTCTCTGTCTCTCTCTGTCTCTCTCTCTCTCTCTGTCTCTCTCTCTCTCTCTCTGTCTCTCTCCCTCTCTCTGTCTCTCTCTCTGTCTGTCTCTCTCTCTGTCTCTCTCTCTCTGTCTGTCTCTCTCTCTGTCTCTCCCTGTCTCTCTCTCTCTCTCTGTCTCTCTCTCTCTCTGTCTCTCTCTCCCCCCCCCCCCCCTCTCTCTGCAGGGGGAGGACATCGTCTTCCTGGCCACAGACATCAACCTGCCGGGCGCAGTCGACTGGGTGATGATGCAGTCTTGTTTCAGCCACCACTTCATGCTGGTGCTGGAGAAGCAGGAGAAGTACGAAGGCCACCAGCAGTTCTTCGCCGTCGTGTTGCTCATCGGGACTCGCAAGCAGGCCGAGAACTTCGCCTACCGGCTGGAGCTCAACGGCAACCGCCGGCGGCTGACCTGGGAGGCGACGCCGCGCTCCATCCACGACGGGGTGGCGGCCGCCATCATGAACAGCGACTGCCTGGTGTTCGACACCTCCATCGCCCATCTGTTCGCAGACAACGGCAACCTGGGGATCAACGTCACCATCTCCATGTGCTGAGGGAGCAGCGGCGTCCACGGCAGAGACACGATGCAGGATCAGCTTTCAGAGCCAGAGAGGTGTTGAGTTCCCCCTCTGGCTCCTTCTGTAGCTACAGGGACAGACGGCAGCCGCAGCACCAGGCCGGCTCTTTGACGAGGGGGGGACAGAGCCCGTCGTCACAGGAAAGGCAGAAGACTGGTCCAGTGGTGAAGAGATCCAGGCCTCTGTCCTTGTTGAATCTGCCGGTCCAGACCTGGACATCTGGACTGGACTGAGCTTACTTTCCTGCGCTCAAAGGATTCTGGTCTCATCAGAGGAAACGAACAAACTCTTTCCCGCCGTGCTCACAGAGTTCTGCTGTTATCAGCGGGGGTCCAGTCCACGGCCCCCCGGCAGAGTGCGTGTTGGCGACGGCGGCTGAGGTTGTCATTAAAGCCGTGCTGATTGCGAGCTTGAATTAGTTGGGTTCAGATCCACCTGCTGTTGGTTTGTATGTTTGTCCACAGAGCTCTGAGTGTCCCACTGTCAGCGTGAAGACCGTTGTTCCTGTGTGTGTGTGTGTGTGTGTGTGTGTGTGTGTGTGTGTGTGTGTGTGGCTGATGTATCATTATCAGATTTTTTTAACTCTTGAGTGTTGATATCAGTGATGCTGTTAAAAAGCCAGCTCTGCTCGGGCTCATATCTTTAACCCGTCACCTGCACATGTGCTCACAGCGACGGACTCATCAGCCACAGTGAGCCTGAAGCTTCAGATCCTTGGATGCTCTGTTTGACAGCTGGGAAAATACAAACTTCACAAGAATTAAAAAAATGAACAAGTTGAAGCTGTGATGTGGCTCTGACATCTGTAAAAAGGAATCATGTGAACACAGCTGTTCAGTCAGGTTGTGCTGTCCTGACGTGAGCGGGGGCTTCTGTGGCTGAGAGGACGGTGGCTGGTCTGAGTCCCTGCAGCCGGCAGCGCCCCCTGTCCTGACTGTGCTCTCGGCTTCGCTGCAGGCGCCACTCTCACAGTGGAGGTCAGTGTTCAGCCTCTGTGGGACCTGGCTGAGCTGTGGAATCCAGTTAATCCTCAGACCTTCTTTAATCTCAGATAAAAGCAGTAAAATGGAGGAGTAATCCTCCGGCCCTCTTCCTGCAGTCTGTTTAGCCGCCAGCGCCTTATCTTTCACCTCCTCTTCTTCCTGTTCGAGCTCTTTCCGAGGGAGTCGTGGTGCTGATGTGCTTCACCTGACATCAACTTGTTTTCAGGTTTTTCTGCCCAGGGAAAAACAACCAAGACTGTTTCACAGGACTGATGTAAGAAAAGTGTATTTTAGAGAAGCAGCCTGCCTGTTTAAAGCCACAGTGAAACAATGGATGGACGTTATTACCTCCAGTCAGCTCAAAGCTCTCGTGGCATCGTGGGTCAAAAAAAGATTTCCCAACATTCCGTGTCTCTCAACCTTTGTAGCAGCTGACCAGGAAAACACCAACTGTACCAGATACCTCGGACCACAGACACGTCTGTAACTGAACCGCAGACCCCTCAGACCCCGCGCCGTTTCCTCTGTGTTTGCTTCACCCTTTAAAAAAACATGACGTTTAAATGACAATAAATCAGACCCATGTCAACAAGGCATCGACCTCTTCGAGACTCCAGATACAGGAACTGAATGCTGTCGTTACTGTTGTTTAATACTGCTGTTGACGTGTAAGAGACTGACGGCGTCACATTGATCCAGTGACATAAGTCTGATTGGTGGAGTTTGGTTATTTGGCTGCTGGATACAAGCACAGAGGAAACGCTGCTCTCTGATCATCACTTCCACTTTACAACCCGCCCACTTTCTACCAAATGTTTCACATATTGTAAATGATGTTATGACAATATATTTTCTAAAAACAAAAGTTTTCTCCTCGTGCTACTTTTGCCATGTGTCTGTGTGAGCGATGTTCAGCTGGACAGATTCTGAAAGTCAGTTTTCTAAGCTGTTTCCATATTTGTTGTTAGTTCTGCTCAACTGTCAAACCTCAACATGTTTACTGGTACAAAAGAGAGACGAAGAACCAATCCAGGCACTGAAATCACAAACTACTGTTCACAGAAATCGTTTTTTCAGAGGTGAAGTAGAGGCTGTGTTCGAATCCTGGATGGACATGAAACTCCCGGCTGAATCATTCAAACAAAAGATGAGAACGTAGAAAATGTCTGGTTCTATTGTAAAACCTCAAAGGCACCAGAGGCCTGTGGAGAGAAGTCAACTACGACTCCCATGGTGCATTTCAGCTCCAAACATCCAGTCACAGAGCTTCATGTTCTGTTCAACGATGGGATGAAAAACCCCGACACAAACCTGATCAAACATTCAGCAGTTTGATTGGTTTGAGAGTCACTGAGCTGTTTCTGTCGTGGCAGCAGGACAAGGTGTCAGTTTTACATCATCTGTGACAGGTTGTAGCTCTGATCCGACCTCTGTTCTCCGTGTTCTGCTCGGTTCTGTGATGTGTCTGTAATAAATGGGTGCAGTTTGTTTTTTCTCATGAAAGTTTCGAATGGATTTTTACAGCATTTTGGATGAACTGAAGCGAGTGGCTGCCTGAAACGTGAGAGAGAAGACACAGAGATTACAATCCACTCCATAAGAACACATCGGTGTGACACAGGTCTTTGTTTAATTACAAAACTTAATTACAACAATACAAACGTTCACTTTTCTGGATGTGAGGATGGAAACAGGATGTTGCTGCTGGAACAGGCTTCAGGTTGGCAGCTGTGTCGTTTCCTGCTAATTTCAAGGAAAGATGATGTTCAGACACTGAACTGAATGAACCTAAGAAACTATGGAGCTTTTTTTCTGCCTGCACAGCCACTGAGAATAAATCAGTGTAATGACCGCTGCAGCCTCTAGAGGGTGTTAACAGGTCTTTAGCCTCCGCGCTCGAACATTGACAGGTACAAAATGAGGCACTGATGTCATGTTTTCCCATCATCCTACAGCTGGATTGTCAGGTGACTGCAGGTGGTGTCAGTGTTTACGGGGACGTTCTCTGTCTCTGTCCGTCTCTCTTCTTCTATCATTTTCTCTGTCTCGGTCAGTTTCTCTCCGTCTCTCACCGTCTCTGTCTCTCTCCCTGTCTGTCTCTCGTCTTCTGTCGCCGTCTCTGTCCCGATCAAACTCTCTTCTTCTGTCATAGTCTCTGTCTGTGTCTCTCCTCCTGTCACCCTCCCTCTCACGATTCCTCCTCCTGTCGTCCTCCCTCTCCCTCTCCCTGTCTGTCTCTCTCCTCCTCTCGTCCTCCCCCCGGAGTCTCTCATTCTCCCTTGCTCTCTGTCCATTCTGTTGTCCCCCTGGCAGCGCCCCCCTCTGGTTGTACTTGTCGTAGGCAGTGTCCTGCTTCTCTTCTTTGATTCTGATGGCAGGAGGAGGAGAAGGTGAGGAAGAGGAGGAGTGCACGGCCCGGATTCCCCTCTCCTTCTCTTTCTCTTTCTCCTTCTCAGCCTTCTTCTTCTCCTTCTTCTCTTTCTTCTTTTTCTTCTTCTCTTTCTTGTCTGAGGAAGAGAGCAAAGATATAAAATAATATAAAAAAATAATATAAAAATCTTTCACACAATGATTCTTGTATCTGACAAAGATGATCTGTGTCCTCAAATAGTGACCGGGGCCTTTATTTACTTCAACATCAGAAGGAACCACGCCTTTATTTCTAATTCACTCTCTGATAAATAAGATTGGTCATATTTTAGTATGAAGCCATGTTTTGATCTGCTCCTGTTTGTCCTGTAAAAGTTACTGAATTATTACATTACACTCTTCAAACTCAACATTTCCTGTATCTGCGTCACATTAAAAGCCCTCTACTGTTACTCTGCAAGGCTTTTATTATGAAACATTTACAGGAGCTGCTGTTAGAAATCTCACCAGCCTTAACATACAACATTTGAAACGTAACTACTGCCATCTTGTGGCATGTACATGTTTATACAATAATCAGCTTCAACAGGCATAAAATTAAGTTATTACAGTTTTCAGCCTGAAAACTTTAAACCAGTTTTTCTCCACCTCACAGCTTCTGTAGTTACTGCAGTCTGCCTGTAGAGGGCAGAACAGGAGGATCAACAGAAGGCAACAGGAAGTGACCTCACCTTTTTTGGGCTTCTTCACAGGGATGGCGTACTGCTCGTCTTCTGAGGAGGAGGAGGACACAGGGGCTTTGGGAGCGCAGCCCTGGTCTCTCAGCTGTTTGGTCACGTCGTCGATGTCCTCTGTGTCTTTGGGAGGGCGGTAGTCTTTAACGTGATCCACGCGAATGGTCCGACCTTTAATCTGACAGTGAACACAACACAGACTCAACTCAGTCACTGAGAGAGCGAACGCAGAGCGACATGGGCGCTCCTGGCTGAACCTCCGGTGGGTCAGTGATCTGACAAACACAAGCTGTTGTACTGAACTCAATACATTCATCAACAAGTGTAAACTGCTCTGCTCTCCAGGACTCAGGCTTATTAACAGTTCAACACCGAATGAGGTAAAAGAGTTAGATTTAGGGGGAAGTTGGACATTTTGGGAAAAACATGTCTGTGCTTTTTTCAAGAGTTAGAAGTTCAGACTGGAACCACTCTCATGTCTGTCAGCTCAGTGTGAAGGTGAAGCCGGTAGCTGGGTAACTGGTAACACGACCGGCCGTGTTTGTTGACAAGCTAAAGAAACGAGGCTCAGCCTGTTAGAATCACAGCTGAGTCACCTTGATGCCGTTGAAGTTGTCCACAGCCAGGATGGTGCTCCTCTGGTCGTCGTAGCAAATGAAGCAGAAACCTTTGGACTTCCCCGTCTTCTTGTCCCGCACCAGGTTGATGTTAACGACCTCTCCATACCTGACGGGTTTTTGGGAGGAAAGGACAGTGAATTTTCACGTTCTTTGACCAATTGACCACAGCTGAAGAAAGAAAGGCTGCAGGAAACGTACTGAGAGAAGACGCAGATGATGTCACCTTCAGTCAGCTCGTATGGAAATCCTCCTGCAGGAAACCAAACACAAAGTGATCAGGCAGAACCACAACACTGTTCAACCTCTCACTGTAAACCTTCCTAATGTTAATACTGGAAACATGATGATCCAGCAGAATCTCATTAGGCAGAAACTTCTTCATCTGATAGAGTTTAATTCCAGTCGACTATTTTTCTCTCTCAAAATTCTAATGATAAAAGTTCCACATTATAATTATATGCAAACATCACATCTATTAATACTTTTATCTGTGTGTCTCATGTTAAATCTCTGAGACAGCGAATTCAAATTTGGACACAACTTAATTGAAATCTTGCAACCAGTCCCTGCCCTGTGTTCCAGCCTCACAGCATCAGCTCCTGATCCAAGCGGGCCCATCTTACCGATGAAGATCCAGGCGCTGTCTTTGTACTCAGTGTGCCAGGAGACGGACTCGTTCACCCCGAGGTCGGCCTCGCGAGCATTCAGTTCATTGATCAGCTTCACTTTCGTTAGCGGACTGAAAACAGGTAAAAGTCTCACTTAGACATATAACGTTTGTGTTTCACATCGGTTTCAAACCTCCATCAGCTGTTCTTTGACACCACACACACATTGATCTCTTAATCATGGTCTTGTTTCTGTGAGGCTTCACTTTCATGTTGGTGGGTTTACCAGCTTCATCCTGGACTGAAGTCTAAGTACACCATTCCAAGTACTGGGAAGCTTTCAGCTCTTCTCTGCAGGGAGACACCTTCTCACCAGACTCCATTCAAACCACGTCCATTTTTATGTTTCTTACATAACAGGAAATTTACACGTGTGGGAGAAAAGTGAAGATACTTCGTGTTTTGGTCAGGATTCATTCTTAAATTCGGCAAATGAATCGACTTCGAAAACGTAAAAGAAAAACGATCCTCCTTCATTAAACCTGTTAACCATTAAACAGCCCAACTTCGGTTTCATTGAAATGCGAACATGTCGGTTTGTGCTTAATCCAAAAACTGCTTGTAATGATTTAATATAACCCCAAATCTCGTTTAAAGAAGAACACAAACAAGTCGATTAAAAGAGAATTCTGAGGTCGTGAACGGGACTAAATGAGGAGAGACGGCTGAGTTTACACCAGTTAGCTGTTAGCGCTAGTTAGCAGGTTAGCGGACATCTGAGGACGGACGCCATGACACTGTGAATTAAAGCCGAACAGGAGATAAACACACAAACAATCGTTTAAATGTGAGCACGTTTACTTACTTCATGATGAACTACATGAAACACAACCCGATGCGCTGGTGGAAATCGTCGACTCTGCTGATATGAACCACTTCCGTATGAATTCCCGCCTCTGCTGCCACCTGCCGTTTGGATGGCTTCACTACAAGCAGCGTTTAGGTGAAATAACTAAAACATCATTGTGCAGACAAATAAAACGGAATATTCTCAAAAGACCAACATAGCTAATTTAACAACTCATGCGTAAAATGTCGTTTATAGTATTTTATCGTACAGTAAAAGATTTTGTTTATTCGCTTGTACAGCAGGTGGCGCTGTGTCACTCTCCGCCATCTGTTGACCCGGTTTGTAAACAGTCTGTACCGAAACAGGAAGTGAATGACAACATATTTAAGATGTGTTTCAGCTGATATTTAATGCTTCACTTACCAGTTTTATCTGTAGAAATTAGTCGGTCTTGACCAGTTTGTCAGGAACTGCTCTCGTGTGAAGTATGTTCATACTTAAAGCTTTGATTATGCTGCGATAGTGAGATTTAAGCTCCCGGTTTGTCAGGCTGCTGGAAAACGGCTTTGATTCCCTTTATGTCTCAGTAAAAAACAGTTAATCTGTTTTTCTCTTTTCACCACAAACCGACTGCAGGTGAGTAAAACACTGACTGAAGTTTCAGCTCATTTCTGCAAACTCATGGTTTTGAGATGAACTCAATTTAAATTTCAGTCATTTTAATCTTATTTTTACTGGTTTTGAAACCTCATGTGATGTTAACACTATTTGATGGATTTCTCTGAGTCTCCTGAAACTCATCATAAATTCGGCCAAAGATAATCAGACTTTCCTCGGTGGAATGAGTTGAATGTTATTTCAGTCTTGTTCTCATCTCCGTGAGTGTGGTCGACCAACAGACTGCGTGGTGGATTAGATATTTATCAGGTTTCTTCGGGATGTTGAAAATAATCATTACTTCTAGGAGTTTTGCTCACGACACCTAAAATTGGTAGAATATGGAGTGGAGTTTGGTGGGAGCTCTTTCTCAGACCAAATAAACAGGACGTGTCTGATTTTATCTGCTCTCTTAAAGATCATCCACAGTGAAGCTGTGTGTCAGAGACAATTTGACATAATACAATAAAAACATTTTTTGTCGAATTAGCAGGAACTAGACTGATGATCAAATATCACCAGCAGAGGGAGCCAAAAACCCCCTTAAAGAAAATAACAATCTTGATAAATTAGAGCTGTCGTTCATTAATTTCTGTCTGTCTGTTGGTCTCTCTCTCTCTCTCTCTCTCTCTCTCTCTCTCTCTCTCTCTGTCTGTCTGCCTGTCTGTCTGTCAGCAGGATGATCTCTCAGGTCTTCATCTTGTCCTCAAAGGGCGACCACCTCATCTATAAAGACTGTATCCTCACCTTCTTGTACTGCAACTAAAAATAACTTATATACTTATTTTAATGCTGTAATTGTTTGTTCCTGCTGCTGTGATGATGAATCATTGAGACAATCAGACTTTGTGGATCTTGCCCTGTGTCGCTTTGTCAGTTTGGATGTGAGTTTTTCCTGAAAAACAGCAGCTGATCGACAAACATGGATCAAAAATGAAGCTTCTTGTTTTACTTCCTGTTTGTTTTTTTCTTAATATCACCATCAGTCCGAGGAGAAGCAGGAAGTGACGTTGTCAATATTTTCTATGAGAAGGTCACAGCACTGACTGGAGACCAGCCTCCGGTCGTCATGGTAATGCTGTGTGTGTGTGTGTGTGTGTGTGTGTGTGTGTGTGTGTGTGTGTGTGTGTGTGTCAGGTGATATGCCTGGACACTGAAGACAGCATCAGTCCTGTGTTTTTTCTGCAGAGTCACAAAGATCTTCACTTCGTCCACATCAGGCAGGGAGGACTCTACTGGGTCGTCACAACCACAGTTGACTCCTCCCCCTTCACCATCATCGAGTTTCTCAACAGGTGTGTGTGTGTGTGTGTGTTTCATAATCTTAGTGAGTCTCTAATAACAGTGTTTACTGCATGACTTTTTGGAAGCTCTAACAAGAATACAAACATTTAGATAAATCAAAGAAACAGAAAAACAGCAACTTAAATTAAGAAAAGAGACGACACTGGGTTAAAAATACTTGAACTGTTTTAAGTCCTGATCAAACTGACTTTGACAGTTTAACTTGGTTGGTAAAGGGAAGGATTGAAAGCAGCGACGGTTTATTGGTGTATTGGTGGTTATTTTTTAATGTTCACATCCACTGTTGGTTAAAAGAGGAAAAGGAAATAATTAGGTTTTGATATCAGAAAACTGACACAATGATTTTTGACATCGTTGGCTTCGCTTTGAAATATTTTCCAAAAAAGACCCAACAAGAGATTTAGACTGAATACATTGATTTTAAAATGTAATGTGTACGAAATGTAATCTAAAATGTCTGTCTGTTTGTCTGTCTCTCTCTCTGTCTGTCTGTCTGCCTGTCTGCCTGCCTGTCTGTCTGCCTGTCTGTCTGCCTGTCTGTCTGTCTGCCTGTCTGTCTGCCTGTCTGCCTGTCTGTCTGCCTGTCTGTCTCTCTGTCTGCCTGTCTGCCTGTCTGTCTGCCTGTCTGTCTCTCTGCCTGTCTCTCTGCCTGTCTGCCTGCCTGTCTGTCTCTCTGTCTGTCTGCCTGTCTGTCTGTGTATCTGTCTGCCTGTCTGTCTGCCTGCCTGTCTGTCTGTCTGTCTGCCTGCCTGTCTGCCTGCCTGTCTGCCTGTCTGTCTGTCTGTCTGCCTGCCTGTCTGCCTGCCTGTCTGTCTGTCTGCCTGTCTGTCTGTCTGTCTCTCTGTCTGTTCTCAGGTTAACGGCTCTGGTTAAAGATTACTGTGGCACCCTGTCGGAGAAGTCGGTGCAGATGAACTTTGCTCTCATCTATGAGCTGCTGGATGAGATCGTGGTGAGTCTCCTCCTCTCCTGGTGGTGGAGCTCAAAGTGCAGTGAGGCGTAAAAACATGGAAGGACGACTCTTCACACAGAGTTTGATGTTTGTGTTTTACTCTTCACCATAAAGTAGGAATTACAATGATGTGTTGTAATTTTCTCACTGTGGTTTCAAGTGTTGAACCGAGGTCACATGTTGGTGCAGAAAGGCTTCAGCAGCAGTTTGTAATAACCACACCAGACAAACCTCTGTCTCTCTGTCTGTCCGTGTCCTCGTCAGGACTACGGTTACATCCAGACCACGTCCTCCGACGTCCTGAAGAACTTCATCCAGACTGAGGCCGTCTCCTCCAGACCCTTCAGCCTGTTTGACCTCAGTAACGTCGGCCTGGTATGTCGACACCAACAGCACCTGACACCGTTAGCCTGGAGGTCAGAGGTCACTGTCCATGGATGCTTCACTGAGCTTCTCCTATGAGGATGTGTTTTAGATGGTTACAGTTGTGTTTTATTGTCCATTATCCTGTGGGCCTTCACCTCTGAAGGTTCTTAACAAATACATTAAGAAACACTCATATCTACACTACTTTATGGGCTGTTATGAAGCATGTATGAAACGCTTATGTCGTGCTTGTTTACGCTAAATATGATGACTTGAAGTCTGTTTTGCCAAATACTGTTCAAAGGTGCAACATAAAATGTATTTGATTGAAATGTGTTGTTGTTGTTTTGCTACAGTTTGGAGCAGAGACACAACAGAGCAAAGTGGCTCCGAGCTCTGCAGCCACCAGACCCATCCAGTCGAGCAGAGAGCAGGTCCACGCCACCACACCTGTAGTCCTCAACACAGACAGAGGAGAGAGAGAGCCAGCACACCTGTAGTCCTCAACACAGACAGAGGAGAGAGAGCCAGCACACCTGTAGTCCACAACACAGACAGAGGAGAGAGAGAGCCAGCACACCTGTAGTCC
>JBBMOC010000254.1:85041-102589 GCA_037975185.1 Centropyge bicolor | reverse complement strand
CAGCACACCTGTAGTCCACAGCACAGACAGAGGAGAGAGAGCCAGCACACCTGTAGTCCACAGCACAGACAGAGGAGAGAGAGCCAGCACACCTGTAGTCCTCAACACAGACAGAGGAGAGAGAGAGCCAGCACACCTGTAGTCCACAACACAGACAGAGGAGAGAGAGAGCCAGCACACCTGTAGTCCACAACACAGACAGAGGAGAGAGAGAGCCAGCACACCACACTGCTCAGTCTCAGACAGGAAGTTCATGGGCTCTGTGGGGAAGCTGGCCTGGTCTGAGTCTGTTAGTCGTTGGTCATTTTCCAGGAAGCACCAACATGAACAAACCAGCAGCTTGTTAAAATAATTATTCAGCATGGCATTTTGACATGAGTGTAGACATTTGTAGGAAAGAGACAAGAGCATTGATTGAATGAACCCATTCATTTAAACCAGAGAAGAAATGAGAGAGCACATCTGTTTTCAGTCTGAATGTGAATCTGTCTCAGTGTTCAGGTACATGAAGCTTCATGCTGATTGTTGAAGAAAACCTAAATCTAACTTTTGAGTTTTACAAAGTTTCAAGTCAATCAAGCTCACATCTTATAAATGTTCAGTTATTTATAGGTGATGTGTGTGTGTGTGTTTCCAGGGAGGGAAGAGCGAGATATTTGTGGACGTGATCGAGAGATTGTCGGTCGTCATTGGCTCCAATGTGAGTGACACCAGTCTTCAAATGTCTTCGTTGTGTCATGTATGATGTCATGTCAAGTTTGAGGTCCAGACTTCGACCAGTCTCAGACTCAGCAGCTGAAGCTGTGGTGTTGACCTGGTTTGTTTCTGCTTGATCCTGGTTTGTGCTGCAGGGAGTTCTGATGAAGGCCGATGTGGAGGGAGAGATCAGAGTGAAGTGCTACATGCCGAGCTGCTCAGGTGAGAGGGAATCCCACCACTGATGGTCTGACGTCCTCGTGCAGTCAGACTGTACCATCACATCACAGTTCATCAGTCCTGCAGCTGACTGACGTCTAACATGCTGTTTCACAGAAATGAGAATTGGCCTGAATGAAGAATTCAGCATTGGCAAGTCACAAGTCAGAGGTGAGACACACACACACACACACACACACACACACACACACACACACACACACACACACTTTCTGCCTCCATCCATTCAGACAAACGTCATCATTTACTCATTAAGTCTGGTTCTATCTGCTTTTTAGCCACAAACCGACTTTTACACCTGAAACAAACAGGTGGATGGAAACACACCTCAACACCTTTAAGCTGAGTTTAGATTGAAGTTTATTTTAGTTTTATCCAGATGTATTAAATGAGAGTAGTAGTAAAATTCAGTTCAGTGTTATTTGTATGGCACCAAATCACAACACCGTCGTCTCAGGACACTTTCATGCAGAGCACTCTGGGACATTGTTAATTAATGGATAAATGTAGAACAACATTAAACCAGTTTGACAGACAGAACGTGTTTTTATCTCTTCGGCTTCATTAAAACAGGTGGACTTCCTTTCGTCCACTCACTCAGATGGTTTGTGTTGGCCGTGTTTCCGCTCTCTCAGCCTCTGACTGCACTGTGTTCAGGTTACGGAGCTGCTGTTCGAGTGGACGAGTGCAGCTTCCACCAGGCGGTGCGGCTGGAGGAGTTCGACAGCCACCGGATCCTGCGGCTGTGTCCCAGCCAGGGAGAGGTGCTCTGTGTTTACTCACTCAAACTGACCTGTAGAATCAGCTGTAGCCTCATTTCTACCAGTGAGGCTGAACCAAACATGAAGCTTGCTGAGCAGCGGCGGTGCAGCAGGAACATGGAGGACTCGTTGCCCTGGTTTTCGCCTCTCTGTGGAGCCTCATGCAGTCTGAGATGAGGACAGTGAAGAAAGTGCCTGCACCTTCCCTGCATGTTTTTCTGTTGATCAAAAGATTGAATGTGTATTTTATATGCAGTGATTATTTTCCTGCAAAGATGCTACAGTTAAACCTCAGTTAAAGTAAAGAGAGGACGAAGAAGACAACTCCTCGTCATAAAGCAAACACTCTAACCTTCATACAGGACGACTGGTGGCAGGTCTGCTGCCAACATGAGGCTCAGCAGCAAACAGCTCACTGTCACTGAGCACCTTGTTCTCCTGCTGCAAAGTTTCAACGTGTCACTAAACCTCTTTCAAATTCTTGGAAGGAAGGAGCAGAATGCAGCTTTTAAATGTTTCAACTCATTAATCACAAATCACTCACTCAGATCAACATAATCCCATCCAGTTCAGACTGGAGTCCTTCTGCTTTTGTTCAAGTTTATTTGTCTGAAAATGGAGTTAGAGAAGCTAATGGAAGCTAATGGAAGCTAATGAGAAGCTAACGGATGGAAGCTAACGGATGGACGTGTGCAGGTCTCTGGGAGTCGTTTCCCAAGCAGCTGACATGATTTAATCTGTTTAGTGTTTAATGTTCCCCTCAGGCCATATTTACATGAAATACACATCATCATCAGTGTTGCTCAGTGCTCCTCTTCCTCCTCTCTCTCTCCTCCTCCTGTTGCAGCAAACTGTGATGCAGTACCAGCTGAGCGACGACCTGCCGTCAGCGCCTCCTTTCCACCTCTTCCCGACCATCGAGAGAGACAGCGGAGGACGGTGAGGTCCCACGCTCCCTCGGTCCAGTCCCACACATGTTCCGTTCAAACCCTAAAACAAAGTCAGAAAAGGTTAAAAACTCACAGTTGATGTTGTTGGTCCGCAGGCTGCTGATGTACCTGAAGCTTCGCTGCGATCTGCCTCCAAAGAGGTTCGTTTTCTCTCCACTGTCACAAACAAATATCTGAACCAGCTGAAACCAAACCTTAACCCCCAACTATCGACTGTCCACCTGAAGGGGAGGCAGCCGTGTTTCAGTAAGACAGGTCCAGAAAAGGCAAACCTGCTGTGAGCAAGTCCTCAGTCAGAAACAGCAGAAGAAGAAAATGACCCTGATGATGTCACAGTGAAGTTTTATCAGCTTCACATCGTTAAAGTCAATGAATCTGTCAAACTCGATTCAAATTGTGCCGTTTGTGCATAATTGCAAAACAAGAAAATACAACAGTACAGTGAAAACAAACAGTAAAATATCCCTGGATGTTACTGACAGGGACAAATAGTTTGTGGCAGGTCGCGATACCCTCAGCTCGTCTGGCAGGCTGAGGTGAGGCCACAGACCCGGGGCTGCTGCATGGACAATCTGAGGATGAACAGTTCAGTGTTTCCCTCTCAATTCTAGTGGAGTATAAAGTACAATGAAAAGACTCAAGTACAAATACCTGTAAAATGTACTTCAGTACAGTAGTTGAGTAAATGTACTTAGTTCCATTTCATCACTGCTGGACAGAAACAGAAGAAACCACAGTGTGTCAGGTGACTCAGTGACCAATGGGAACAAACATAGGATTAGTGGAAGACAGTGATGATGATGGTGATGATGATGATGATGATGATGGTGATGATGATGTCATTGTTCTGTTTGTGCAGTGCCGCCATCAACGTCTGTGCCACCGTCCCTGTGCCCAAAGGCTCTGTGAGGTGAGACGCTCCCATTCAAATAGCTGCTCCATCTCTGCTGTTTGTTATGGAAATGAGTCGCTGCTGCTCACAAACTGCTTCACTTTCATTTGAATATGACTCTGGTGTTTGGGTCGACTCTGAACACGAGGAGGAACGTTCAGTCCGGACAGAGGAAGTCACCAGAGTTCCTCGTCTGTGTGAGGAAATCGAATGTGAAAAACTGCGTCTCTGGTTAAGAACTCAGCTCAGATTTCAAATATGAACCAACTGTAGCAAAGTGGGCGGGGTCACGGACGGACTGAGGGAAGCTTCCCTGATTTGTTATTTAAAGTTATGCAAATGTAAATGAGTGATGGTTGGAGGATCAGGAGCTGCAGCAGCTCCACACTGGTTCCAGGTAAGAGTTCATTCAGATCATGAAGAGACGACTGTTTCCAGGTCTGCACCCTGTCGGATCTTTAAAGGTGCAGCAGTGACGAGATGAGCTCTGTTCACACTGTGGATGTGTGCGGAGTCAGGCCCATGTCCCCATGTGAACAGTGAGGAGTTCAGCTCGAATCAGGGGTCAGAGCTTCCCTCCACACGGCCTGTCAGTCAGAGAGCTGGCAACAGTGAGAGACTCCAGTGACAACTCTCTGATCTCTGTCGAGTCGATGGCGAGGTGAACGGGACAGATGCAGCGGAGTCAGGGGGTGCACGAACGTCGTCGCTGACGTCCTCCCACTCAACACACGCTCTGTTCAAACACATGAACCAACTCCTGAACTCCATTTGAATGTCCACACAGCTGCAGCTGCAGGGATCAGACTGTGATGAACACATCATCCATCCTGATGAAAACACCTCTGTAAAATGAAAGTTCCATCATCTAAAAAGGCTTCAGCAGGATTATCTGTCAAATCCCATCTGACAGCCGCTCTGCCTCAGCGCTTCACCTGCAGCACCACCCCACCTCCTCAGGGCCGACGGGTCCAACTCTGCTGCTCAACATGAGCTTTAATCTGTCACTGTCACAGTGACACATGATGACTGAAGCAGCTGAACTCTGTGTGTGTGTGTGTGTGTGTGTGTGTGTGTGTGTGTGTGTGTGTGTGTGTGTCTGTGTGTGTGTGTGTGTGTGTGTGTGTGTGTGTGTGTGTGTGTGTGTGTGGCTTCAGTTTGTCGCAGGAGCTCAGCAGTCCGGACCAGAGCGCCGAGCTGAGGCTGCAGAGCCGAGCCATCGAGTGGCAGGTCCCTCGTTTCCCCGGAGGAACGCAGCTCTCTGCTCTGTTCAAGGTGCACACACACACACACATACGCACACACACACACACAGATGGGCATTTTTTACTTTCCTCTGTTGAACAGACCAAAGGATTCATCAATGAATCAGGAAAATAATGGGCAGATTCACTGATGATCAAGTACCAGCCTCTGTGGTTCTTTCAAGGAAGTTTACTAGTAAAATAAAGTGTTTTCATACATCATCAACGCACAATTTAGTTTCATTAAAGGCACTGAAAGATGAATCCAATATAATGATTGAACACAGGTACAAGACAGAAGGAAAGGCAGAGTGGCTTTCAAAAACAGAGCAGCTTCCATCTAAGCAGCTTGTTCATGACGGAGCAGGTGGAGCAGAGCACACACACAGTTCAGGCCATAAACTCACGGCTCCTGCTGTGATCCTGTTTGCAGCTGGAGGTCCCCGGCCTCAGCTCGGCCTCCATGTTGGAGGTGGGTCCGGTGGGCCTGAGCTTCGAGCTGCCGCAGCTCACCGTCACCGGGCTGCAGATCCGCTTCCTGCGCCTGTCGCCCGTCCAGCCCGGCCCGGCGCAGCGCTGGGTCCGATACGTCACCCACTCGGACTCCTACACCATCCGGGTTTAACGTCACTTCCTCATCTGGCTGCCGTCGTCAATTTCAAGATGATGACACTTCCAGGACTAATGAAATAAAACAGCTAATGTAAATGTTCTTTCAAAATAAGACGGATCTGTGTGAGTGTCCCAGCTTTTCATCTGTGTTGTTATTTATTTCATTTCATTCAGCCACATTTTTATTTCTGTTTAAAAAACTGGAACTTTCACATCCATGTCATGACGCTCGGCAGGATACAGCTGTTACTGTGACGTTTCTATCTTAAATTAAAGCATCAGTGTGTCACAATGTTCCCTGTCTCTTTGTCTACAAACGTCCTCTGAACCCCCCAGGACCGAGCCTGTGTCAGGCCGTGATACAAACTCAGTGCCTGGTAACCTAAACATTCAGTGTTGGTTTGAGTCTGAACACGAGATTTACCCACAAAAATATGCAACATCCCCATGAACACACCAGCACCTTCAAGAGTTTGTAAATGATGCCTGTAAATACAGAGTCTTCATCCAGCTCAGCTCCGTCTCTGCTCACGCACACACGTCGTCAGGAAATAACTGAGAGGTCATGTTTGATCTTAATGTGACCTTTGATTTGATGTGTTTGTACTTGGGTTTGGTTCTTAGTTCAAAAAGCTAATTTGAACATTTGTTCACGGCTGTGGAGACGTATCAGACATCGTCTCAGGAAGCTTCAAAAGCAGAAATTCACTTTAAATGCTGGTGAGGAGATTCTGATTTTTGCTGATTGAATACATTGATTTTGCCCAGAGATCCATTTCACTTCTCCTTTAGGACTTCTGCTGGTAGATGCATGTTTTTAACCTTTCCAAAGAACCGTTTGACCTTTTTAAAGCCATATCAGTCAAAAGCACTTCTTCTCCTCTGATGGAGGGAGTGAAGAGGAACCTCCTCCTGATGCCCGGCAGGAAGTCGATGCAGGTCTGCAGCAGATTACAGCGACAGGATACAGCAAAAAGAAAATATCCTGGGAGTGAATCCAGAGGTTGGACAAACACACTGTTTCCCTGACAGGAGTCGCTCCTGCCCTTCACCCGCTGCAACAGGATCAATCAACCATTAGAATCCAATAATATAGCTATTATTCTGAAATGGACCATTTTGCATAATGAGGCCTTAGTTTGGTCATTTCAGTATATTCTGATGTTAATACATTTGTACTTTTACTTACAGAGTATTTCTACACTGTGTTACACAACTGCTACTTTTACTTAAGCAAAATATTTTCTTCCATCACTGTAGGTGGCCGTGTCAGCATAAAAACACAAAGTTTATTCACTCACAGAATTAGAGTTTAAAATCTAGCGAAAAGATTAAAAAAAAAGCTCAATCAAACTGAGGAGGTCACCTGACCTGGAACTATGAGGTCATACCTGTGCAGGTGTTCTGTCCACTCAGTGCCTCCACACACACTGATGCACACGTTTTCTGTTTCAAATATCGTTGCTTCTTTTGTTTTCCTGTCGTCTTTGTCTTTTTGTACATACTTGTACTTTGAGTTGTTTATGTTTTGTTAATCTTGTCTGATAAATGGAACAAATCTCTGTAAAAAAAAGAGTTAAAAATATTTGGCACGTTTATATGTGTGATTGTATGTGTGTGGGAGAGTTGGTGGAAAACAAACCAGAGCAAAAAGAGCAAAACAATAAAAAGAAAAATCAACACGAGCTCAAAGTGGACAAATTTGAGTTTCTGCACATTTTCATAATATTTCAGTGAATCTCAGCTGTTAAAGTCCATTGTTTTAGGATACAGGTGTAAACCAGGTGTGTGTGTGTGTGTGTGTGTGTGTGTGTGTGTGTGTGTGTGTGTGTGTGTGTGTGTGAGACAGAGAGAGAGAGAGAGAGAAGTGGTCTTGATCTTCAGTTGTAATAAAAACCATCAACATGTCAGTTTTTCTTTCAGTTTTCTTCAACTATGAATCATCTCTTGTCTTTTTATGCTTCTTGTTGTCATTTTTCTGCGTTGCGCAACGATGATCTGCAGCCGCACACACACACACACACACACACACACACACACACACACACACACACTCAGCCTTTGCGGAAGCCGAGCAGCGCAGCCGAGGCGGCGCTAAATTAAATTAGCATACTAACTAGTTAACGTTAGCTGAGCGCCGATGTGGATGGACGGGTGAGCAGAGCTTCCTGAAGAAGAAATCCGCCTCTTCGACACTCGAGTCGCCTCCGATCCGGGCTCATTTTGTCGGGATCCTGCTGCCGTCCGCCTGCCGAGGAGATGGGGGACAAGGCGGGCACCAGGTAGGACGGCTCGGCTACAGCGGCTAACAGCTAGTTAGCATCCGCTCTCACGCACTTTGCTAGCGTTAGCCGAGCTGCTGCTGGCCCGGGCGGGGGAGGTTTTCTCCGGCTGTGCGGCCCAGATTTACCCGCTTCAGAGGAGAAACCCGACTCAGAGATCACCGAGCGCCCCCCCGGTTCGTGTTCGATCCTCTGATGCGGTGACCTCGGTCGTAGGAGGCGAAGTTAGCCGAGCAGGGTGGGGTTAGCTAACAGCGACAGGACGCTGCCTTAGCCACCACATCTGTCACATCGCCGTCCTGCCAATGTAGCTCTGATAAACACGGAAATAACCGACAAACACCGACGGTTTGGTCCAGAGCTCAGGTGGCACAGTTGCCCCGGTTTGATGTGAATACATGTCGGGGCTGAAGGCAGGAATCTCCCCGGTGCTCGCCAGCAAAACACGGCCGCGGTGGGCGGAATCCAGCGCCACAGCTAAAGCCATAATTTAGTGGATTAAAGGGCAGCTGGGTGGATGGTGTCCACGCCGATTTTTACTGAACACTTAATCGATTCATAACTGGTGTGTAGTTGTATTTTATCCCGTTGACTTCACAGGGAAACTTTGAAATGATCATATTTTTGAATGGCGTTTGGTGCGGCCGCTGATACTGATGCTATCTGCGTTAGCCTGCTACTAATTGAGGCTAATTTCAGGCATGAGGGCTCCGCAGTCTGATGCTAATCAGCTGTAACAGTTTTAAAGAGGCTGGAGGCTCCTGGTAGCTGATGAGGAGGAAGCAGGTAAACTCGGGTTGTTTGTGACACGTGATGCTCTGTGGACGAACTTGATGATATTAAATCCTGACAGCTGATTTTCAGCTTCCTTTAAACCACGAGCTGCTTCTCTTGTTTCCCTGGTAGAGAGAATATGTGCAGGTCCTGATCAGAGTCAGGATCAGATCACATCCTGCTTTCACACCTCTGAGCTAAAACTCCTGACCGAAACCAACAAACACTTTTAAACCTTTATCATTAGTTTATTTGCTGCTGCTGCTGATGTTTCATCTTCAGTCTCTACAGGCCAGTTTCCTCTGCTCTGCTCTCCTGCACATTGAATAAAGTGAAAGCTGAGGTCAAAGTGCTGACGCTCAGCTTGAGTCTGAGGCTGTTCATCCTGCAGGTCTGTTGTTGGAGACACAGTTGGTCAGTTTACTGCTCATATGTGCACACATGCCTGATTGGTCACTGGTTTCGTGCACATTTGTAAAACTCTGAATATCTTTCCTGAATCAGCTGCTGGACTGAAAGTTTGATCAGGCCTCTTCATCTGACATTTACTCCCAGCTCTGCCCACTTCAGTGTTGACTTTCCTGCGTGTCCCTCCGGACTCCGTACAACTCCCAGGCACTTCCTGTTAGGAAACAGGTGGGAAACTGGGAGGAGAGGAAACGAGCAGGAGGAAAGACAAACATTACAGAATGGGCTGATATGCCCCCTCGGCCTGTACAGTAGATATGCACACATTATGGTGGGGAACTGTGCGGCCTCGCGCTCTGCAGGAGGCCGTGACAGACACATTCTCAGCATATTGACCTGCTGCGATGGGGCTCTGAGTGTTTCTGCTTTGACAGTTCGATGATGGTCCGTCACTCTGACGGTGCAAAAAGTCTCACTCATGAAATCAGACAGTGGAAAGTTTTACTTCAGTGGAGTTTTCCATTAATTTGGGCACATTTTTACATGTAATCCACCAAATTTCTGAGGGAAATAAAGGTGTGAAGTTTTTCCCCTAAATGATGTCAACGACAAGAGACACCATCACGAGAGACACCAGAGTGTGTCTCCGTTTGTTGCGAAGATCCCGAGGTGGTAAAGAGTCGCAGTCGTGTGCAGTCTGATGTAGAGCACAGACATTTTTAAATGTCACCTGTGGTGTTTTCTGTCTCTGGTTTTCATTGATTGTGTTCATGTGTTTTCCGTGGTTCAGGTTTAAGGTTAATGTAAGAGGAAGCAGAGTGAGACACCTGCCCCTGCTGTGAACTGGACTCATGTCCGTGTACAGCTGCAGACCAGGACGCTGATGCCGTCATCTTAATATGTTGTTAATCTGAAATGTCCTGGTTTGTGAAACACACTGAAAACACAAAGGATCTCGCTGTAAATCTCGGTTCTTATCAGTTCAGGTTTTATAGAAGAACGATGTCACAGCTGTGCTCATTATTACTGTTGATGATGATGATGATGATGATGATGATGCTGCGTTCATCAGTCTCTTCGAACCTTCATCCCTCAACAACCTGAGGCTTGTGGACGTGTTTGCATTGAGCATGTTGAGCCCTGATTGGTCAGTTGTTAATTATAGAGCAGCTACAGAAGCAATCTCTCATAGTGCTGAGGCCATTAGTTGAGTGATGTTAATCATTTAAGCTTCAACTTCAACTGTGTGTGGACACACGTGGAGCTGCCATCACTAGATAGAACGTCATTTTTCAATGGCAGAATTTGTGTGCACCACATGTGTCACATCCCATTAAACTGAGCTGATTTAAACAACTCTGACTGCTTTGAACCCTGAGACGACTGAAACAATTCACTTCGTCCTGATTCTCCTCCTGCAAAGATCAGTTTGTGATTATTTTGGTGCAAACTTCAGCTACGACTGACAGTTAATTGACAATTAGTCGTATCAGGACGTATTAAAACAGAAGACCTGTTATGATTTCCCTTTTGAGAAGCTTGAAAACGACCGAACACAGAAGTGTTGGATATTTGTTTGAAAAATAACTGTTAATTATCAAATAGTTTCAGTTTAAGCAGCTAATCAACCAATCACTGAAGCTCCAGGAGTTTAAAACTCAGTGGATCAGAGATACAGAGATTATAGTAATATTTTTACTCTGCTTGAATTTCATATTGTTTTATGGAATGAAAACAGGTGGCTGGTCGCAGCCCGACGTGCTGCTGAAACAACGAGGAGCAAACAGTGGGTCGAACTCTTGGAGCAGCTTCCTGCTCCGCCGCTGATCCACAGCCAGTGTCGTTCACCGCAGCAGGTTTCTGATGTCACAGATGATCAGAACTGAAGACTCGTACACTCATGTTTAGTTTTCAGTCCGTGCTGTGGAAACCCATCTGATGGCCTCTGTGGTAGCGTCCTGTGGACTCCAGCTGCCGTTCCCTGTGTCGTTGTGTCTGTAAACGTGAGCTTCCTGTCGTCGTGACGAACAGGAAGGATGAGCAAATCTGTCACAGCTGGGCCCAGGTGATGAGGAAGTGGACGACCTGGGCTGCTGTGTTCAGGGGCGTAGCTTCCATTTGTCCTGCTTGTGTGTCGTTTACATTCAAAGCAGAGGCAACAGACCCGTGAACTGCCGGCGTGTTTGGACTGTGCGGCTGGTGCTGAAGCCTCTTAAAGGCCGACGTGGAGCAGAAAGATGAGTGTTTGTGTGTTGGTGAGCGCTGCCGTGCGTTTCCACAGAGGAAGTGTTGTGAGGAACCAGACCAGCGAACATGAGGAAGTGCCGTCAACCAGAAGTCAGACCCATAAAATAGAGCGAGCGTCAGAGAGTCTGTGTGTCTGAGTCACAGTGTTCAGAGTGTGAACTTCACTCCGGCTCTTGTTTGGCTAATGAAGAGCTGTGTTTTTTTTAGGATAGTTTGCTGTTGAAAGGCCTGAATCAGCATGAGACCGTCCTGCTGATGTGTCTCTGAGCAACTGGCTGAACTCTGACCCCGAGGACAGACGCTTTCCTCAGTGTTCGGAGGACGTTTCCTGTCCTTTCATCTGCCTGCAGTCTCCATTTACGTTTCAGATAAGATAAGATAAGATAAGATAAGATAAGATAAGATAAGATGAGCCTTTATTCGTCCCACAATGGAGAAATTCATATAGGAGCCGTCTGAGGGTCTTTACTGTGATAATATAACCTAATAATCCACTGCAAACATTCACCTCATTAACAAATACAGAGCAAACAGGTGCAGTGGGCGTCTGGTTCTTCCTGGGTTCTGATCCAGAACTAAGAAAACCTCCTTGAAAATCACACAGACATTTGTAATAACACAAGAAACTAACACTCCAGACTTGGAACGGAGTCTTTCCCAGCAGCATGTTGTCCGACTCATTTCATATGTTTCAATCTATATTTAATGAATCCCATTTCCCACAAGCCTTCAGACCATCGTGGGTCAAACGTCCGTGACTGAGACGAGTTTCTGTGGTCAGTTCAGGTCTGTGACAGCAGCAGACCGACGACTGAGCGCCGCAGTTCGTCGACACCAGAGATGGCAGCTCGTTACAGCTCGTTAGCGACAGTCTTTAATAGCTGTGGTTTTCATGCCAACATAAATCCACGTATGTTTCCTCCAACCTTATTCCATCACAGGACAGTGAATCTCATCACTCAGACTCAAACTGTGCAAATCCTTTGAAGAATAAAGGAATGAAACGATAAAGAATGAGTTTCACTGTTTGTTACCTCGCACAGTTAAAATGACGCCATCACAAACAGCCTGTGCTTGTCCAGGCTTGAAGCGTCCCCTCACGTCCCGGCGATGCAGTCTGCCGTCCCTGCAGACCGCCGCGCTGCAGGTGGCTCGGCCGCCGCTCGCCGCCTGACAAACTTACCCGCCTGGAAAGTTGTGGAAGCAGCCAGCCGAGCGCTAACGCGTGTTTACATGCAGCCGGCTGTTTTCTTCCACAGCGTATTCCCACGGAGGCCGGTTCAGCCTCACTTCACACTCAGGTGGGGGGGGTGGATCTAACGCAGGCGCCTCGTCTGCTGAGGTAAACATGTGACGCTCGGGCCGGGAGCGGAGATTGAAAACAGAGCGTCACGTCTCAGCCTGCTGTGTTCTAGCTCACACTGAGGATCTCACATGAGTTTGAATTTGCAGCTGGACCTGAGACGATGCTTCCTGTATGTGTTGCTCAGAGGCTTTTCTCTGCTCTGTGTCACTGTGATGGGAACGTTTTGAGTTTCAGGCTTGGTTTAACAAAGTGAGACCTGAGGACGGCCCCTCGGGCTCCGTGAGACTGTGATGGACGTTTCTTACTTATCTGATGTTTTACAGACTAACTGATCAAGAAAACAACTTAAATTGATGAGTGATGAGAACGAACCAAGCCCAGATCTGCAGCGAGTGCATCTGGAGTCCTGCAGCTCGTTCCACAGTGTTGTTGTGCCTTTTGGACTCGTAGCTGCAGCTGAAAACACCACAGCCAAAAAGCAGCCTTTAGCGCCAAAACTGGAGCCACAAAAACTTGTAAATCAGTTTAAATTCATACTTTGAAGTCGTCTAAAAATAAGGGTGGTGTGGAGAAGCTCAGCGTCTGTGACAGGAAGCAGCCATCAGCTGGAGCCGCTGCTGTCGTAAACACTTTACTGGCTGCTACAGCAGTGAAAGCAGCTCACTTCAGATGCCAAGGTTTCCAGCTCTGGGTCGGCGGCGGCGCTTGGTTCCAGCAGCTCAGATGTTGGAGACTTTTTTTGAAGTGCTTTGGCTTCAAGCCAGAGATGTGAGGAGAAGTAACTGCTGTATTTGTGACTTCCTGTTTATGTCTTGTGCTGGTCGCTGGAGGAAGTGACCATTTCACACGAGTGCTTTGAACCCCGGCTGCCGGCCTGTTTGCTCTCTGTTCATCACAGTGTGAAGCTGAGCAGCCTGTTTGATCTGCAGTGACAGTCCTCATTATTCTGATCAATGTTACTTCAGGTCTGAGTGATTTGTCCTTTAACAAGGAGCTCGACCGACTTATTAAAGGTATGAGAGATCTTATAATAATAGTGTGGAGCAGGAATGAGCTCATGGCCGCTGGGTGAGAATTCTTGACCTGGAGGAACCAGATGTGTGACGATGAAGTCCATGAGATGAGAGTGAAGCTTCCAGCTGTGATGTCACCAGTCTGCTCTGCTCCCTCTGTTAAACTGCCCTGTTATTTTAAATACACATTTTCAACTTGCTCATAACACAGCAAATGTAAAAATGAAAACAGTAATCATTATCTGCAGTGGTGAAACCTGAGTCTCTGAATGTAAAGAAGCTGATTGGTGGGTAAGATCCAGAGCTGAACATCTGGCAGAGCCACAGTATGAGAAGGTTCCGAGCTGCTGTCTGAGTCAGAGCTGCGTTCAGAGCCTCACATGACTCGATGTCACACAGGAAAATCTCACTGACTCTATGACCTGGTGTCTGGGTTTGTTGGAGCCCTCCACCTGCCCCATTAAAGCTCTGTGGTGACATCCCATAATAACCTGGTCATATAGACTGTCGAGAATATGGAGGCTTTCTCTCAAACCACTTCCCTCCTCCGTTTCCTGCTGTGTTGAAATAAACAGTGGCCTCATTTGAAACGGAGACATTTCCTCACATTATTGTGACAGAACATTTTCTCTCCGACAGAAGATTCACCAGCACTTTGGAACAGCTTCATGATTGTTTGTTGACTGACATATATCAAACCCAATAGAAGGCTAACACATGTCTTTTGTCTGTTCTTCTTCTCCCTCCCTCTTCTTCCTCTTTCCACACTCCTCAGAGTTTTCAAGAAGTCGAGCCCCAACTGTAAGGTGAGTCACGGCCGGGAGCCATGCTGAGAAACACTCACTGAAGGTCTGTGCTGTCATCGCACACCGGACAGGAGCAGTGACCTGTCACCAGCTACTGTCTGTCCATTGGACCAAAACCTGTTGATCCTTCTATCAAGAGATTATTGCATGTTGTGTGCAGATATGTTTAGATGTTACTGCATGTTTCCTCGTTGTGTGTGAACAGTGTTCCTGTTGTGTGCTGATGTTGGTCGGCGTCCTCACTGTGGAGCCGCTGACGCTGTGATTGGTCTTTGCAGGTGACAGTTTACCTGGGAAAGAGGGACTTTGTGGATCACCTGGATCATGTGGACCCAGTGGGTGAGTTGGCACATCTCTATATGTCGTATTGATAACAGCTGGATCAGGGCTGGAGACTGCAGCCATGTGCTAAAGTTCAAGAGGAAGTTCCAGAAGATTGTTAATGAATGAACGTGTGATTTCCAGATGTGTCACAGAAGCTTTAGCAGGTTGGAGTTGGACGTTGAAGGATCAGCTCTTTAAAGCCAGTAGAAACAGTGGAGCTTTGTGAACGCAGTTTTGTGATGACACAGCACTTTGTCTTCCTTCCTTCCTGCTGACAGATGGAGTGATCCTCGTCGACCCCGAGTATCTGAAGGACAGGAAAGGTAAGAGGGCTTCCTCCTGTTTTCAGAGGGTCACTGTGCGGCCTCTCGGAGCTCGTCTCTCTGACAGCACTGTGTTGAAGTGTGTGGAGCAGGCAAAGCTAAACACTAAAGTTTGTAATAGAGACTTTCCTAAAGATACAAGGGACAGGTCCTGATTCTGAAGCTCCTCCTCCTCCTCCTCTCTGTAGTCTTCGTCACGCTGACCTGTGCGTTTCGATATGGCCGCGAGGACCTGGACGTGCTGGGTCTGTCCTTCAGGAAGGATCTCTACATCTCCACCTTCCAGGTGAGAGCTGCCCTCCAACCTTTCACTGCTGGGATTAACTGAGAACTGTTCTCAAGAACAAGTAAAACAGACAGTTTGATTCTCTGGAGACGTGACTTTGAATACTATCAGCACATTTTCATGATAAGTACATCGACTATTGTAATTAACTACCCCCCCCCCCCCCAGGCCTTCCCTCCGGTGCCTGAGGAGCGTAAACCCAACAGTCGGCTGCAGGAGAGGCTGCTGAAGAAGCTCGGCCAGCATGCACACCCCTTCTACTTCACTGTGAGTCACTGCTGCTGTTCCACATGTCTGCTCATCTGTTCAGACCTTCCTGACGTCTCGCTGGATGTGACCGTGCATTCAGTGTTTCCCTCAGTTGTTCACAGGACGGGACAGATATGATGGTGTAACAGAGAGCTGGAGACTGATCACATACAGTATAAAGTGACTGAGGTCCCTGACAGCAGGAGGAGGGGCTTCACACAGAACTGTCAGCTGAGGCCCAGAGAGCAACCTGATGACTCTCTGCTCTTATTGTCATGAAGGTGGTTACTTAACTCCTGAGTTTACTTGTTTTGGTGGACAGTTCCTGGAAGGTTTCGGTCACTGAATGTCCATGGAACACGCCACAGATGTTTGCATGTATTCAAAGGCAGTCTCTGAGCAGCGAGTGCAGCCATCACACAGGACCCTGCTGCTGCTTCGTCCTGCCTGTCAGAGGCAGCTCTTCAGGAGCAGGTGCAGCCATCACACAGGACCCTGCTGCTGCTTCGTCCTGCCTGTCAGAGGCAGCTCTTCAGGAGCGGGGGACTGTGAGCGGAGGGTTTAGTTCAATTCTGGAACTGTGTGAATGTAAACTATAAAATGTGTCCTGTTCTGCTCTTCCTGATGCTCCGAGTCGGTGTGAAGGCAGAAAATCCTCCAAAGACTTTCTTTCCTTTAAAAATAGATGAAATCCCCCAAAGCTGTTCACAGAGCGTGGCGTCCCTGCGGACAGATGCTGAGCTCGAGGAGGTGTTCAGAGTGTGGAGGAGGAGAAGCTTCACACAAATCTGTCTCCTCTCTGCTACTCTTCTCCCACTAACCTGGTTTCCTGTGTGCAGGTCAACAGATTAGAGCAGGTTGATACTGAGTGAAGGAACAGTGTGACGGCGTCTCAGGCGCTCTGCATGAGCAGCAGCTCTCACAGCGAGTGGCTGCAGAGGATCAGTGAAGCTGTGCAGGTGTCTGTGGCGCTGCATCTGTTGTGTTTATGTCCGTTCACTAGCCGCTCAAAGACGGGTCCCAGTCCGTGGCTCTGGGTTCAGGACGTGAGACACGGTCTGCTGCCGTCATGTGGCGTAAAACATGAATCTCAGGGAAAGTTCATCCTGATGTGTTTGTTGTTCAGAAATTAAGACCTGGAAATGTTGACTGTCTTTTTTCAGATTCCTCAGAACCTCCCATGTTCAGTCACTTTACAGCCCGGCCCAGAGGACACTGGGAAGGTAACACACACACACACACACACACACACACACACACACACACACACAACATGCAATCACTTCACAGTCCAGTATTTATATAAAGCTCAGGGTTTTTTGTTGAGTGCAGTCGGTGCTTGAAGGGCATGGATTTGAAAGAAAGGTACAAGAAGTGAAGAGCAGGATTTTTCAGACATACATTTCTAAAAGTGTCTTTGTCTCTGCAGTGCTGAACTGTGAAAACTGCACCTGGACAGAACACAGAGTGTTCGGAGTGTTTCAGCAGAATAAGTCAGATATCAGCAGGTTTAAATAGAGTTGAGTGGAGGCAGCTTCAGCGGCGTGTGTGCTGAACGGTGCTGAAGGCAGGGGGCGCTGTTGAACTGCTCTTCTCTCTCCACAGGCCTGCGGCGTCGACTTTGAAATCAGAGCTTTCTGCGCCAAGTCAATAGAAGAGAAGATTCACAAGAGGTGAGTCCAGAGCTGCAGGGAGCCAGACGGAAGGTTTGTGGAGGCTCCACAACATGTCAGGGGAAGTGCCCTGTGTTTCCAGACTGAGCGTGAGCAGCTCTGAGTCAGCAGGATCACAGAGGACGTATGAATCTGTCGGTGCCTCCGCAGACTGTGGACCAGGCTTTTACTTTGTTGACCCATAAGATATTTGTTCTGTTTCCTGGAGCAGGCTGAGGTTAAAGGTTCTGATTAGAGCTGCCCTTCCAACCCTGACTCAGCTGAATGGGAAGACTGTTCACGTTGAAAACTTGGACACTGCTCCAAAGCTTCAGACTCAGAACGAGTGTTAGATTCACAAAAAAAACAATAACGTGTGAACGTCGATCGATGGAAAACTGACAAGTATTTGAACATTTGATTCAGAGCTTCAGTCAGTTCACTTATCAGCAGAAATGTCAAATATTCTCTGGCTCCAGCTTC
>JBBMOC010000254.1:60041-80041 GCA_037975185.1 Centropyge bicolor | reverse complement strand
CTCAGTTGACTTACAGACAGTCACTGACGGGAAACGATCGACTTTGGAAGAAAAATGCTTAAGTTGAAATTATGAAAATAAAGTTGTAATTTTACAATTTAAAAAATTAATTCTGAAGTCAGATTTTCACAGTTTGGTTCCTTCTGAAGAACTTTTAAAAACAACCCTCAAATCTGTGGTTTCATTCTCTCTTCCATCGGGTGTAACGCTGCCACCTGGTGGCTGTTCTGACCAAAACAAGTAACATTATCTTTTCGATCATTTTTTGAAGGGACAATATTTGTTAGTGTAAACCTTTGTGGTGAATGACACTGAGGAAAAAAGACTTTGTCTGTGAAACGTCTGTTTATTTGTCGGCAACAAGAAGAATCTAGAAAATCAGCAGATTCTGCTTCTGTTCATTGATTCTTTTCTGCACCGGCTTTGAAGAAGTTTACCATCAGTTGTCTGACGCCTCTCCGGCTCGTTCAGCGGCAGGTTGGTTCCTGGTCAGGGAAGCTAATTGGTCACAGATCAGGAGAAGCTCCAGTCGACTTCAGGACGCCGTGTTTGATTCTTTGTGTTTCACTCATTTTCGTGACCTGATCACACGTCTTCACTTTATGAAGTGGTTTTAGCTGAAGTTGTTTTAGCTGAAGTTGTTTTAGCTGAAGTTGTCCACCAGCTGAGGCTGAGTGGACCAGTTATCTTATACAGACTTCACCTTTCTCTTCCTCTCAGAAAATAAACACAGAACTGTTGCTGTAGATAGAAAACCCAGATCTGATCACGCTGGAATCGGTTTTTCGACTCCGATCAGATTTCGACCTGAGCTGGACCTGGAGTCAGCGGACTGACATGTTGGACCTCTACCTGGTTCAAACTGCTTCAGTCAGAATAAAACCTCGGTCACCTGACTCGAGTCCAGCGGCTCGAAACCATCAACCTGTCATCAGCAGCTTGTTAAAGGGAAATACTGCTGTTTTTTCTTCATCAGATTCTCTCAGTTCATTGGCCCAAATGCACTTATCTGTATAAATACATTTACTGTTTGTGAGGGATCAAGCTGCATCCTGTCATGTAGAACCTGCTGTAAACTGCTTTGTGCCTTTTAGATCTCACTGTTGCCAATAAGACCGCTGCTTTGCCAGAATTTCACTGAGCCTGAGAGGCAGTTTGTTCTTCTTCTTCCATACGGTCCAACTAAATTCTTAAGTAACGAGATTCACAGTTCCTCCTTCTAAACAAAAACTAAAAAAAAACTATGGGTCACTGGATTTTAAATACTAAATTTTTAACAGGAAATATTGAGATCATCTGGTATAATTATACGTTTTCCCCACGAAATTCATCCCTAATTATAACCTGTCATTAGTTGCATTGAAAACTGTAGAACTGATTTTAGGAAGTTTTATTTTGGAGGGTAAATGTTCTCAGAGTGTCACCAGCTGCAGGAAGTTTTATTGTGTTTTTCAGGCCTGAAGTTAACATGTGACCTCAGTGTTTAACACTTCTTGGTCAAATTAGAACTTCATTGATGCAATATAGCTTTTTGTTTTGTACAACCCATTCCTGGCTCTTTTTGTCCATAAAATTATAACTTTAATCTCGTAGATTAAACTCAAATCTCTGAAGGACTTTGTCTATAAAATTGCTCCTTAATCTCATAACACTGCTGCTTCAAAAAAAATTGTCACCTTTATTCTTGAAGAAAAAAAAATCATAAGTTATAACCAAAGTTAGAACTTAACTTTCATCTTAATTCTTGAAATGTCGTGTCTTTGACCCAAATTCTCTTCTCACCTTTAATGTCGCTGCCATGTAACAAAAAAAAAAATCACAAATGACCAAATTGAACCTGATGAAAGTGCCATGGAAACGAGCAGTTCCTGGAGACGGTCGATGAGGTTTGAGTGAAGCAAACAGCAGCAGTGTTTCCCTCCACATCCACCACGTGCGCCTCCTGCCTGCTCTGCTCCCCGACATCGTCCATCTGTTCGTCCTCTTCATTCAGACTCAGACATTATGTGAAGGACTTCAGCAGCTCCAATCTTATTATCCTCTACTAGATCTTTTCTCTGTGCGTTCATTTGAAAAAACGATTTTTCCGATTTGTTCGTCGCTGTCAGATTCGTCTTTAATGAGTTTTGTGTTAATTTTCCCCCGAAGCTGCACAGATCAACACTTCACACGACACCAAGAGCACTGCACTTTCATTGGACGAAACAAACCCACAGAACTGCAGACGTCTTTTTTTTTTCTCATTGCAGAAGAAGAAGAATGTTGATCTTTTTTGATGTTCGGCCATTTTTCAAAATCGTTGTGTTTCTGACGTTTCGCGGCTTCACACAATTTTTTTTTTTAATCCAAAAACTGCCAAAATTCCCTCCCTTCCTCCTTCGCTCAGTCATTGAAGCTGCGGCCGTCACCCAGAAGGGAAGAAGAAGAAGAAGAAACAGAGCATGTTTTTAATTTTCTGATTTTATTTTCCAAGCAGTGCTGTGAATCGTACGAGCTGTGATTCTGTCCTTATTTTGTCGTGCATATGTGGGGTAACTTTGCTAAGTGTGAAAATATTTTGACAAGTGCCACGCCCCGGCCTGTGCGATGCTTACCATAATGTCTATAAAACAGGAAGTGATTTCTGCTGGTGGGTCGAACACCAGAAAAGATAGAATTATGATTATTATGCTTCTGATTATTATTATTATGGTGACTATTATTACTTCTACTGTATCATCATTGCGACCATGATTATTCTCATAATCATTTAAGAGTCTATTGTTTTGCCATGTATTTTTTATTTTGAGATTTTTATTTTAGTTTTCTTTTTATTATTAAAGGCAAAATGAACTAACAGAAACGGCTGCTGTCTGGACACTTACTGAGCGAATGTTTGTTTGTGCCAAACGTTTTATCAGAAAATGTCAATCTGAAGTTAAACGTTCAAGTGTTCTTCGATGTCTTGGTCATATTTCTAATTTCAGCAGCAGCTCCAGACTGTGACGGCTGAAAGTCACTTCAGTGCTGTTTAAACAGCAGTTAAACATGGCCTAGATGACGTCATAACACCATCACCTGCTGCGCACTGTCAAATTAATGATTTCCTTATAAATAAGGAATTTGCTTCTTGTTTCTGTAAGTTGCACTGTGTTGACCTCTCAGGGCCAATTTGAGGCTAATATCTCTGTGTACAGAGCCCCATTCTATCAAAGAATCGTGTGAAAATTTGAACCATTTAGTGTGAACAGTTCAAAAGTTATTAGCCATCAAACTATGGATGTTTGATTGTTACACTGGTTTCTATGCTAAATATGAGGCCACGCCCCCTTTTTGAAGGCTCAATATCTCTGAAACTAGTGGAGATATTGGTCTGAAATTTTGCACAGCAGTTAATAGTAACAAGGACATTAAAATAAAAAAATATGAAGAAAATCTGAGATGGTGTAAAAAATCACATGCTATACATCAGCGTTTTTTACTGGTCCACATGCATGTCGCTAACATGATGCTAATGTTTGAGTCTGAAAGTTTGCTCTCCAAATTCCACTAAATCTTCTCAAAGTGACGTCAATTCAGTGGCTGTTGTGGTGCTTTCCATCGTTGGCCCTGTTGTCACAAAGTCCACCTGCTGACTGTGGCCTGACCCCACACCTGTACTGAGCCCTGCAGCCTCCAGGGGGCACAGTGGGCCTGTGGTGTGGATCCTGGCTGAGCCTGTATCCAGGTGGTCTAACAGTCTTCATGGTTCTCTCCCTCCAGGTTCCCTGTGTAACAGAGTCAGAAATATACCTTTGTTGAATTTCGGCAAAATGTATATTAATGTCATAAGTGCCATTTAAACGCCACCTGGTGGTTGAAACCGCGCAGCTGCAGCCGCGGGGCTCTGAGCTGGAGGTGAGTGTGCGTGCGTTAGGCTGAGAACGATGTTTAATTGTTCATTATGTTAAAGTTGTTCCAGAGAGTTTTTCTTACATGTATTTAGATTATGAACATGACATGAGTTTATAATGAAAGTTACAGACATTTATTTGAACATATAACAACTTAATTCATGAGCTGCACGTTGTCTCGGAGCCGAGCTAATGCTAGCTAGCTTAGCGAGCGGCTAGCGCCTCGTGCTCGGCCGTGATACGCACATTACAGTCAGTAATTATTGTCTCTGTGTTATATAGATCTCAGCTCTACTCTTGTGGTTGCGCTGGCGTTGTTTTATTCATCTTTTTATACCAGGTAAGCACGGTTCAGTTTCTATGTATGAGTTATGGGTTTTTAAGTAATGTTGCTGTGTTTAAAATCTTTTATATGAATTCATATTTTATCATGTTTTGAATAAGAATGTATTTTATGTTTAAAAAGGAAAACTCAAAAATGTGGTTTTGCACTATAAGATCACATGTTATGTATTAAAAAAGACAGTTCATTGTTATTTGCAAGCACTGTAAGAAAAAAAAAAAAGTAAAACATTCCTGAGCTGGAGACCGGATCAGACCAGCAATAGATGAAAACCAGGCTGAGGGCAGAACCTGTGTGGCCGTGACATTTATACTGCACCTCAGCCAGATAGACATTTCATTATACAAGTACGACACCTGTTACACCTGTGAGGAGTCCACTCAGAGGTTCAACTCTTCATATGTCACCTCCTCCTGACTCCTGGCCCTCTGATTGGTCGACAGGACGAGAGTCCAGTGTGCGATTGTTTAAATGTTGACTTTTCAGACAGTTTCTGAGCTCTCATGTTAATGAAACACATGTATTTGTACAAGTGTGCGTCTCAATAGACAAGAGCTTCATTAATTCTTCTATCATGAAACTTCAGGTTCCTCACTTCAAAATCCAGCTGCTGTTTTTTTTTTCTCTTCCTTCATTTCCTGCCGCGACTCATTAACTGTCCAAAAAAGGTGAAATTACCCCCAAAAAACAATAATTTCATGCTGAGAATTAAACCTTCACTGGTTCTGAGTAGTTTTAAAGTCAATTTGTAACATGCAAAAAAATCACATCCTATACATCAGCGTTTTTTACTGGTCCACATGCATGTGATGGAACCTTGTGAATGGCATTGTCACATGTCATAAAACCTTCTATATTCAACAGCCTTAATTAAATAGTTTTCTTCACAGCACCAACTTCATATTTGGTACATTTATCAATTAGACCCTGCTCTTTTCACTGATCTCATTTGTTTTCTAACGCCACAAGCTTTTTTCCATTTTTAGAGGCCTATATATGAGAAAGTATCATTTCTGTCACAGATATAACTTGTTTTCCTCATAGTATACAGCTTCATTCTATCAAAGAATCATGTGTGAAAATGTGAACCATTTAGTGTGAACAGTTCAGAAGTTATTAACCATCAAACTCTGGATGTTTGATTGTAACACTGGTTTCTATGCTAAATATGAAGCCACGCCCCCTTTTTGAAGACTTCATATCTCTGAAACTAGTGGAGATATTGGCCTATATTTTTCTTTGCACAGCAGTTATTAGTAACAAGGACATTAAAATAAAAAAAATATGAAGCAAATCTGAGCTGGTCAGTCGGGAGCCTTCTGATTTGGCACGGAATTACCCAGAACATTTCACATCATCATCGAAAATATCAAACTATGGCTCCACCTTGACCCACTGCAGCTGTGAAATCCTGCTTTTACACGAATGCAGGAGGAAAAATAATCTAAAGCAAACACAGAAGTCACAAGACCAACTTTCTGTATTGAATACTTTTACTTTGGATACTTTAGTACATCTTCCTGACTATACCTACATACTTTTACTTGAGCAACATTTTCAAATGTTAAGTTTCTCTTTGTCATCAGAAACTGTAGCACAGGGATCTTTTCTAGCTCTTGTACTGACTTTGAAAATGTAGGTTTTTGCTGGAATATTCCTTAAAAGCTGTAAGAAGAGGCGCAGCTCAGTTGTTATTTTGATGCAGTTTATTGTAAATCAGTAGAACATCAGAGCAGGTTTCCTCTGTTGTCAGTGCTTCTGTGGAGTCCACAGTCCAGTCTGCGGCCTCCCAGTGTGAACAGGTATCACTGAAGGTGAAGTCGGTCTCTGGTTAGACGAACGTTATAGGAGTCATGATCTGGATCAGTTTATGGTGAAAACAGTAGCAGAGGTCAATCTCTCTCTTCGTATTTTTTAAGGATTATTAAAAAGGCGGTTTAAAAAGTGCCGTCTTCAGTCGTGCGTCATAGAGCGTCGTAGTCGTCATCGTCTTCGTGTTTCCTCTTCATCGACTCTGCGCCGGAGTTCTGTGACACCATGTTGGTGGTGATGAGGATGTTCTTGGAGCCGATCAGAGACGGGTTGATGAGGACGTTGGACACAGCAGGTGTGGACGGCGTGGCTGTCAGGACGAGAAGAGGGTTAAAGTTTTGTTCTGCATATTCACTGAAAACTGAGTGGAAACACAAATATCAAAGTATTTCCTGTTGTGTCTGGATTTAAAAAACATGGAAACAGACTTCGTCATCGTGTTAGCTTCAGGCTAACACACTAGCTGGGGCTTTCACTTAATATAACCTCGTTACTTAAACTGTGGATTACTGCACTCTGCCACAGGCAGACAGAGTACAAATACTGTGACGAGGTTTTTAGCCATTTTAGTTCAAATTTAAAAAGCTGTTTTCGTTGACATTTTCTCGGTCATAATATTTTTCACACAATAAAAGCGATATCACACTGACCAAAATGTGTTGCTGCTGTAGAGCAGAATGAAGCCTCACATCTCTCATTGAAATAAAGAAAGCATACTAGAAGTCAACACCCTGCTGGTGTCGGTGGTTGAACCCTGATATCATATTTACAAAGGCTGGTCCTTACTGGTTTTGGTGGTGGCCGTCTGAGAGGGCGGGGGGATCTGGACAGTGAACCTCTGGCCTGTCAGAGACACAGGAGTTCCCACTTTAGTGCTGACGGACTGGACAGACGGAGTTCCTGTGGAGAAAACACAGGTCAGAACAGACTGGTTCAACTGGGACCAAACAAATCTGCTCATGGACCAAAACATGAAGAGAGATGAACTCACTGAATCAGTTCCTTCACTGTGATGTTAAGTTTGTTTCCTCCTTCAATTTCTCTGAGGTCACCTTAAATCTCAGATTAACACCTGAACATACCTGCAGGATTTATGACACTGGTACAAGTTCCCTTTCAAGCAACAATCAAAAGGGTCTTTTACCAACTTGGTGCTGGATCCAAAAATTTAAACGGCCGGATCAGAACCAGTTTCTGTTTTCACAACATGTGGGTGAAAAGACCTCTTTAACTCTTGACAACGGTTCTCTGGATCTGGGATCGGCCTCAAAAATCCAGTATTAGTTAGGTTCTGACGGGACCTGGAAGCAGAACCTACATTTCCCTGAATTCCCTCTGACAAACAACGGCAGCCCTCTACAGCCTCCCAGCTGCGTCACATGATGACAGACTCACCGAGAGTCGGCGTGCTCGGTCTGCTGGAGACGGCGCCGACACTGAGGCGAGGCACCGATATCCTGCCGGCAGACGACGACACCTGGAAGCAGAAAAACCACCTGAGAGAGCTGCTCTGGACCAGGGTTCATGTTTCAGTCAGCTGAACAGTCTTAGCTCAAGTTTAGTTAAAGTGTGAAACACTACTTAGATGTTTCTCTTTTCCTGGAGGAGCCATCCATTATCTGTTATCATGGAGTGATATTAAAGTTTGAAAATACAATCGAGACAGATTGAACTGTTGTGAAAAAAAAAAACGTCTTTGTTTCTAAAAATCAAATAAAACTAAATCTTAGAAAAATAAACAAGAATATTCCCTTGTTCTTTCACAAAAGACCATCTCAGAAAATAACTGCAGTGAGCATTCTGCTGCTCTCTCTGAATAACAGTCTTCAGCAGTTCAGTGCTGCACCACACAAAGAGAAGAGTTCAGATCAGACCTCTGCCATCACTGTCCTTTTGTTTTACTGGTCGATGAACGTATCAATAGATTTTATGATTCATCATAAATTTATTTCTATGACAAAAATGATTGTTCTGTGAAATGAACACTGGCTCTGGGGACTCAAAGGAAAAGCACAACATTTTACCTTCTTCTGTACAGACTTGAGTCTGTAGTTGGGCGCAGTCAGGCAGTAGCGGTCTGGAGGAAGTCGGGGTCCTGTGTAGGGTTTGATCAACGGGAGAGGAGTCTGGTTCTTCTGCCTGGCAACCTCCAACAGGAACTGAACACAGAGCCGAGCAGGAGGTCCAAGTTAGAGAACGAAATACAACAAGAATACACTGACTGCTGTGGCTCACAGTCTGAACGTCCACAGGGTCTGTGCTGCAGCGACAACATTTTAAGTCCTTTCTCCCCAAACATCCAGGCTTTACAAACATACAGAGCTGCAGAGATTAACTGATCAGCTAATCAAAGGACAAGTAATTAAATATTTTGATAATTAATCATTTGGTGACTTTTTTCAGTCTGAAACAAAGGAAATATACCGTTCCAGCTTCACAAGCTGCTGCGAGTGTGAACAAAGAGCGAAGACAGCCGACATCAGCAAACCAGCTGGAACAGACATTCGCTTTAAAACAGACAATGATGGGATCATCAGCTCTATAACAGCTGACAGAGACATGAGGATGGTGAAGGCTTACGTCTCGTGGCGGCGGTGAGGTGAATGACTGGTCCATGCGGCACTGGATGGCCAGTTTGATGTCATCGGCGTCCACGGTGGACTTCTTGGCGTGTGTGGCGTAGATTTTGGCGTCCTCGATGATGGTCGTCACATATCCTGTGAACAGAAACAGCAGCTGAGTGATTTCATGTTATACTTAGAAAAACAAAAACAATTGATTCGTTATAATGAAGAAAAATCCCATAAAAACGCACTCTCTAGGTGTCTCCTCAGACACCTCCTCAGGTTTACTGTAACTTTATAAGACAATTACCTCACTGAAAAATTTGTGTGTTTTATTGTTCGGTTTTGCTGCTGTGACAAATAAATTTCCTCTAAGGGGGATCAATAAAAAGTTATCTTAATGGTGAATTAAAGTAGTTTCAAACTGACCTTCACAGTGATCAACATCAAAAGATCCTCTAATGTCACACTGAAAACAGAGCTCTGCTGGTCTGGAGGTGTGCAGTACCAGCATGCACCTTACATGCACATTATTCCACTGACCTACAGGGGGTGTAGATCTTTCCTCAAAATCATCTGCAGAGCTGGCTTTTAAAGCATTTTAAATCCAGTATTGTTTACATCCACGTTCACTTGCCAGCACCTGCGCTGGATCTTGAAGTGTTACCATCTCCTGCAGATCAGTGGAACAACATGAAATATGTACAACTTTAAAACAACAGGGAACCCCTAAGACCACAAAAAACTAAACTCCCTCTAAATTTGCAGCCATCCAGTTTTATGTCCATTTGAGGCTTCCGTACCACAAACCATGAAAATCCATAGGTTAACTTACTGTAAGTGAACTCCAGCATCTGGTTGATGACTCTGGGCTCATACTCAGTGATCCCCATGTCCTTCAGGATCTGGATCATCACCTGCATGATGCAACAATTCTGATGTTCACTTATTCATTTCAGTCATATATCAAGCAACATCGTCAAACATTCATTGGTTTCAGTTTCTCAAACGTGACACTCGATGACGCGATCATTTTAAATTCTTTTTTTATATTTATATGATTGTACAGTGAATATCTTCTGGTGCCGGACTGTTGGTTTTTCACTAAGTTTCATGAACTAAATGATGAAGCCCTTATTTGTCAGATAGATCTATAATGTCAGAGAACAGTGAAGCTGTAGAGATCATATTTAACTGCAATCTTGTGATGGAGCATTTGTCCGCATACTTTTGGCCATATTAAGTTATGTGTCTGAATCACTGTGTGTGATTGATAATTCAAGAATTTTTCCATCAACCTTCTGTAAACTGTTGCTCTGATTTGTGTTAAATCCAGATACAGTCTTCTAACAGCCGGCTGCCATCAGCGGCCCCTCCGGAGTCTCTTCACGGTGTTTCGGCGTCAAAGTCCCGGAAAAGGCCAGTTTTCATGGCCGTTAGTGTTAATGAACACCAGCGTCTGTCAGTGACAGAGACGAATATTACCTAAACGCTGTAAGAGTCGCTCGTGTTTACACCCAACAGCAGGTCTCCACCGGCTAAGCTAAGCTAAGAGGCCAGCTGGTGTCTGGTGTTGTGAACGGTAATCCAGTGCTAACTTTGGCTAACAAGCTAACTAACGTTGGCGGGTTCCGATAAATGAGCACAAACACGTCAGTGCTTGATATTAACGATAGTATTTAAAGAAGACCGCGACCAGGGGGGGTTAAAACTGCAGCTTCATGATAAAACAACATTTAAAATCTCTGTTTTACTAACGTACCTGGGCATCTTTCGGGATGGTTTTCGGAGCGGACATTTTGATTTTCCCCGAAACGGATTCGCTTCTTCTTCTACTGTTTCAGCTCGCAGAAACAACTGAGCGCTGAACAGCGACGCTTGCCGGTCAGGGCGCGAACTCCCGCGAGATAAACAGCAGAGATCACAAAACCTTAAATATAAATATTAAAATCCAATGGCAAACTTCAACTTAAATCATTTTCTTGAATATAAGATAAAAAACACTGAAAGTCCTGTTTTAATGTTCCTTCAGTAACCGTCTGTGAACATCATCAGTCCAATGTCCTTCAAGAGAATTAAACTGTCTCTGATCCACTGTTCCAGCTTCTGTCAGAGCAGGATTTTTCCTGTTGGCGCTCATGTTGAACTATGTTGTTCAGGACTGAAACTAATGATTCTTTTCATTCTGGATTCATCTGCTGATTATTTTCTCCATTGATCGATCAATTATTGAAAATAGTGTGAAGTGATAAAGGGACACACAAAGGAATCGAGCTTTAACATCAGACAGCCTGCAGGGGGCGATACAGGAAAACACATTCAACTCTTCCTTAGTCTTCACTGTCCCATAGTCACAATTATACTTCTATACTTTTGCTCATACCAAAAAATTTACAGTAATAGTACTTAAATAATAAATAAAAGTACCGCAGTACTGTTGTCTTCATGTAGTAAAATTACTGCAGTACTGTTGTCTCCATGTAGTAAAATTACTGCAGTACTGTTGTCTTCATGCAGTGAAGTCCTGGTTGTGCAGCTGTGTCTGATTGTCTGTCACGTCATCAGATTATTGATCCTGATGCATCAGGGTCAGAGCAGCATTTTCCTTTGGAGCCTCCAGGTGGCGCTAGTTTGAACTAATTTATATCCAGGCAGCTGATTTAGTCCAGTGGTTCAACCTGAGGGGTCAGGCCCTCCAGAGGTCACCAGGTAAACCTGAGGGCTCGACACAAGAAGAAAAAAGCCTACAGACACAAGTCAGGGCTGAAAAAGCTTCTTCAAGCTTCTGAGTTGTTTTCAGGATCATCTTAAAAAGATGCTTGAATTGAACAGTAATGGACACAATGTTATGATGAACCTGCTGTGTATCAGGTTTCTATCAAGTAAACTAAAATAAAAATGATTGTAATTTAGTTTAGTTTATGCTACATCATAATTTATAATCTAAAGAATGAGCTATAAATACAGCGTGGCTTATTGGCATCAACTGAGTCTGAACCTTTTTAGTGAGAATTCAAACAGATCAAATATTCGCACAAAGACATAAAACAGACGAACCTGAAACTTTGTTTGTTTTTCATTTTTCATGTGACACTTTCGTCAGATCAGGTCATGAAGAATTAAGACAGAAAGATAAACTTTTATGATCCCAAGCTGGAAACTGTCGAAGACTTTGTTAAAGAGTTGAAGCTGTGCACTGAGTCGACTGTGAGCTGAGCTGATAAGAAATCTGCCGGAGGCCGTAAAGACGCTTCATGTCGCTGACTCAGCAGAAAACCCCTCAGAAGACGAAGCCGCCGCGGGTTTCCAGATGACTCATGTTCCCGAAAGACTTCAGTTAAAGACGAGAAGGAGTCGAGTTCACAATAAACCTGTCGAGTCACGGCCGTCATGTGAAGAGAGAAGAACGGCAGCAGTTACAGAGAGATCCAATGATGTTTCATGTTTCTGTCGTCATCACCTCAACACCTGTTTCCAAACATGCTCATGTGACTTCGTCCAAAGATGGAGGAGCAGGAGGGAAGAGGGTGGAACACAGGTGCTCAGAGACAGAACACCTGGTGAGTTTAACATCCAGCTGTTTTATGCACATTTTCAGTTTGCACATAAAAGAAGTGGAAACAGAAAAAACCCAACAGAAACAGACTGAATGAACAAACGCTGTCGTCCATGAATCATGTGACCTTACGTCACTTGTCTCTTCAGTGAAGAGCTGAAACCATCAGGTCTGAGGATGACGAGGCTGAGACCTTCATCCACACGTCTCAGTTCCATCAGGTTTCCATCATTTGACCTTTGAACTTGAGTCAAATTCTCATCCTGTTCTTCAGTGGTTTAATGTCACCGACTGAGAATTAGCGCCACCTGCTGTTCGTCTGTGTCCTGCAGTGAACCCAGATTCACAGAACAGGGGATGAAACAAACAGTCAGGTTTTATTTTGAGAACATTCTGTCAAAGTTTGCTCTGTCAGTCTCGTTTTCTGTTGACCAACTAAAGAAGAGGAGTCAACTACGACTCCCAAGGTGCATTTAGACAAGAAACATCAAATCACAGAGCTTTAAACTCTGTGACTAATGATTCTTTATCACTTGGATTCTGGGATGAACTGAAACATGTGATTTAACTCACTGGCTGACTTGCTTCTTCTCCACCACAGCTGAGAATCATGGGTATTGTAGTGTTCTGCGGGTTCAAATGAGAATGATAATAATAAAATAACAATTTTCAGATGACAGTTTTTCCTTCCTGTCCAGTGAAAACCACGTATCTGCAGATGTGTTTGTGACACATTGAAGCAGCAATAAGATGAATCCAGAGAAAAACCCTGACTTTTGAAGTACTGATAATACTTATTTACTATTTACTTAAGTAAAGTTTTGATGTGGATCATGTGATGTGATGTGGTACTTTTACTTGTCACAGAGTATATTCATAGTTCCTCCTTTCTGTCTTTTTAGTTTCACTTCAGAAAGGAGACGAAGCTGTTGCCGACCTTCAGGTGACCTCACTGCTTCCTCTGTGTGTGTGTGTGTGTGTGAGTGTGTGGTAATTGACTGACTGATTCGGAACGTGACATCTTCTTTTAATTACTGATTACATCACAGCTTTAATTTTAGTTTGACAATAGTTGTGTTGTAAAATTGAAGTAAATTATAATGAATGAATGGATTTATAATAAAGCAATATGTGTGTGTGTGTGTGTGTGTGTGTGTGTGTGTGTGTGTGTGTGTGTGTGTGTACAGTAAGGCCTGTGAACAGTCACATATTTGTTGTTGTATAATAAATGAAGCAGCGTCGACCTGCTGCTTCCTCATCAGGTCTCTCTCACTTTAAAGGCAGTAAAATCATAATATCATTGAATCACGACACAATAATATAAACTTCACTTAACAGAAATAGTTGAGCTGATAAGGGCAGTGTGTGTGTGTGTGATGTGGGTTAATGGGGCTGCAGCACTTTACTGTATGATGAGCTGTAATTGGTGACAACGATCTGTCTGACTGATAGACTCTAATCAGTCTGTTCATAAAACTCACACAGCTGCTGAGAAACAAACCGAGCGCAGCTTCCACAGGAAACGGCTCATTAAAAAATTATGAAAAAAAAACTATTATTTTTTTATATTTTACATTTTATTTATTTAATGTATATATTATCTTTGTGTTTAAAACTTTTTGTTTGTGTTTAAAACTTTTTTACAAAGTTTAGATGTTTTTAAATCTATAAATTATTATTTTGATTTTTCCCAAATATTTTCATGGTCTAATCAGGAATCATATTTTCCCTCATATTTAATTTGCAATATTTCTGTGATTCGCAGCATTTCGTCCTCTGTTTCTCTTCAGTGTTGTTTGAGATAATTTTCTAAACTTGCTGAAGGAGTTCGACACGAACTGAACCTGGTCTCAGTCCTTCTCCAGCTCTTTCATCCATTATCATAGTATCTATTTCAGCTCTCTTCATGTCAAGTTCATCGTCTTTAAAAACGGTTTGAATCCATCATTTTTGTGTTCATTTTATTTCCACGTCCTCACTGTGTGTTTTCCTGTGTTTGTCCTGGTCGAGGCTCTCGAGCTGTTTTGGGGAATACCAGTAGTCCCCTTCGTGTCTTCACTATTATCTGGCCTTTACAGCGTCCTACCGTTCCAGCTTTACAACTCCTCTGTTTATCCACAATCAATGCGGCCAATACAGGGGCGTATTAGGGGCAGTAAGTATATTGTAAATGAAAGTTTATGGTAAAATGGCCCATAAACACGCGGCTGTATAAGTGTGGACGAGCGGCTGTGCAGCGAGTGTTTATGGACGCCGGCGAGAGAGGAGACACTTATTTGCTCACTTTGTTGTCTTTTCCTTTTATTTGCTCTAATTATCGTCTCAGCTGACAGACAGATTTTAACCCGACCGAGCCGAGACGCCGCAGAGCCGAACGCCGGCGGGATCCTGTGGATGTGATGTCGTTGAAGTGAGTCGTGGTTCAAGGTCGTTCCTGTCGCTCTGCCTGTCGACCATTTTGTTTTGGAGACGTGAAGTGTGCCCTGAAATGGCCGCCGCCCCATCGCATCACACACACACACACACACACACACACTGACTGTTTAACTGTTTGACTGTGTGTGTGTGTGTGTGTGTGTGTGTGTGTGTGTGTGTGAGTGAGTGTGTGTGTGTGTGTGTGTGTGTGTGAGTGAGTGTGTGTGTGTGTGTGTGTGAGTGTGTGTGTGTGTGTGTATGAGTGTGTGTGTGTGTGTGTGAGTGTGTGTGTGTGTGTGTGTGTGTGTGTGTGTGTGTGTGTGTGTGAGTGTGTGGTTTGGAGGAAGGACGGACCGATGAAAACAGATAATGATGTTGTTTCTCTGGATCGTTTACATGTTCCGTGGACGGGACCTGCTGACATCAGAAGGCTGTGGAGTGACTGTGCAGGCTCGTCCTCACAAACGCTGGCGACCTGTTTACAGCTCATGTCTTGATATCCTTGGTTTGCCACGCAGTCCTGAGAGGCGGCGCCGGCTGCTTATCAGATCTCCTGCTGCCCTCCGTCCTTCCTGCTCCCAGGATCCTGGGATCTGCTGTTCAAAGGTCGCGGAGTCTCCGATGAGCCGCCGGAGGAGAAAACCTTTGAAAATGACTTTCTTCTCTTTCTTTTCTGTCATGAAGTGTTTGATTCTCTTTGTGTTCGAGAATCTTTTCTGTTTGTCTGTTTCCATATAAATATCAGAACAGTCTAACATGACTTCGCTCCAACGACAACGTGAACTCATTTATTCAAAGGAAGGTGTCCCTGACCTACGCTCTTATTGTGAAGGAGTTTTAGTGATGATGTCACTCATCATGAGACGCTCGATGAAAAGTCCTCAGGTTACATACGTTCACAGGTAATGAGCTGATCCTGGCACCTGAGCGGCAGCCAGCTGGGCCTCCGTCATAAACGCCGCCGCCTCCATTCCACCGAGCTCATTTATCGTTCAAATGTGTCAAAAGACTTTTGTCATTTTCAGTGACAGTGAAACTGATCTGGTTCATTGATCCGAGTCCTGATCAGCTGATTTGTTGCTGCAGCAGTTGGACAGAAGTTTCACTGATCTGTTCAATGGGCAGTAACTGATGTGTTTCCTCAGAAAGAACCTGAGGTCAGATCAGCAAAGCTTCACTCAGAGCAAACGCTCGACACTGGGGTTGATGGTCTTTATCGATCACACTCGATCAGCTTCGATCAGCAGAGCTTTGTTCAGCAGCTCTTTAGAGCAGCCAGGAGCGAACAGCCTGTTCACAAACACTGACTCTCCAGCTGCGTTTCCTGCTTCATGAACCTGATGTTATTTTCTCAATGAGACGACTTCAGAGACTCAACACATGGAGTTGGTCTTTAATCTGAGTCAAAGACGTCGTGAACGTTGTGATGTTTTAAACTTGACTCATCCGTGGATTTCTTCGTCAGTGTTTCTGGGCTCAGACTGGAGAAGCCTGTCCGAGCTCATCACGCCTCCTCAACAAACATTTCTGTGTCTCTGTGCTGAAACCATCTTTACTGCGTCCCCCCCTCCATAAACTTTATGGCAGTGAGGAGCAGCGCCGCTCTCATTACGCTCTGTTTGCCCAGAGATGAGGCAGGAGCGCAGCCGTTGCTGCACAACCTGGATCCAGACTCTGATCTGCTTCGTTCACACCAACTTTAACCTCAGTTTCCAGTTTAAACTGTTGAAACCGACCCATGGACACGAGTGTGCAGGTGTTCCTGCCAATCAGCAGAACCCATGTTGCTTTAATAGTATTTTATGTTGGAGTTTGAAATCTGCTGCAGATTCTATAATTCTGTTTGATAAAGCTCTGATCGGATCCAAAGGTGTGGACGTGGTGTCACAGTCAGGGTCAGGACAGGTATCATGGCATCGACCTTTCTTCACCACCACCGCAGCCGCACGGCCACATGACCCATCATGGTCCTTCAGGATCAGGATCTTGTCACCGCTCACTGTGCATCCAAAGACAAGAACAAGGAGTGTGGAGTTCCACAAGGCTCCGTCTTTGGGCCCCTTTCATTCAGCGTTTACAATAGAAACCTTGAAATCAACCATCAGCACCAAATCTACCATCACACATAGTAGTGGTTGTTTCGATAAATGTCAGAACAAGTGACACGCACACACCCACGCACACACAGACACACACACACGCAGCTAACAGTCTCTATCAGTGTTAAGATAGCACTGTTGTTGGAGGCAAAATGGGCCGAGAAGGACAAAGGTCTGAGTGAGGACACATGAACACACACCTACACAATAGACACACACACACACAGAGCAGATAGCACACACACACACACACACACACACACACACACAGCAGATAGCAGGATCCTGTGCTCTGTTTGCCCAGTGTTCTTCTTTGCCCTTTGGACACCACACCTCAACTGCTGCATCAATTAGCAAATGTGTGTGTGTGTGTGTGTGTGTGTGTGTGTGTGTGTGTGTGTTTAGGTGCCTGTCTTTCACTTATTTCTTTCGTTCCATCCTTCTGGATTGATCTGCTGATCATTTTCTCCACTGATCGATCGATTATTGGAAACAGTGAGAAACGTGGTCACATGATCCAAAGTGACACCTTCACAGTGCTGGTTTGCTCCGAGCAACAGAACAAACCTGCAGACTGTGACAGACTCAGTCAGATCAGTAGAACCAGTCAAAGGAGAAACAGAAGATCTTCAGATTTGAGAAACTGGAGCTGCTCATGAAGTCGGCAGCTCCATCTGATCGAGGTCATCGTCAGGTGGATGTCAGGCCTGACAGAGCTGAGAGTCTCCTGTGGCTCCAACAGGATCCAAACGCAGCTTGAATCAGTGGATTTATGGCGGCTGGGCCTGAAAACCAGACCCTGACCACCGACTGGCACATTTCACTGAGTCGATGAAGGCTGGATGAAGAAAACAAAGGTGGCAGAATTTGCCTGATGATTCCATGAAAAAACTGTACCAGTTGCTCATCGAGCGAACAGAGAGGCAGCAGTCGTCTTTACAATAAAGCCTTTTTTTTAATACACTATAAAACATCAGACAGAAATTCAGTGACATGAACTAATCTTTCATTTTCTCTTTTATTAACTTGATGCAAATATATATAAGTTTTATTAATTTCAAGCTACCTCATATTAAAGAGTTTAGGTTTCAGACGCCTGAGAACTTGAGTCAGAAACATGAGTTTGACTTGTTGTTGAAATTAAAACTGAATTTAGAAAAGAATTAAAAGAACTTTGAAGCTGCTTCGTGTCAAAGTGTCAGATCCACTGCGAACAACGACCCAGAGAGCACTTTCACTTTTGATCATTCAAGGATTCATTCTTCTATTTATACATTTGTACTTTTACTTAAATTTTTTACACAAGACTTTTACTTGTAAAGATATTTTACTATGTAGTATCAATACTTTTACTTAAATAAAGGATGTGAACGTTTCTTTCATTCACATTTCACAGACTGATCACAAACTGCAGATAAATGAGATGAGATAAGTGTTCGTGCTGATGTCTTTGCTCAGAATACGAAACGCTCTGAATCCTCACCTGTGATTGGTTCATTTTCTTGGGACCAAAGTTGAAATAATAAAAACTGACAGAACATGAACTTTTCTGATCGTCACCTCATCCTGGTGAGTTTCTATGTTCAGTAACTTCGAGCTGGTTGTTTAAAGAAGATTTGAGATGGGAAACAAAAGCAGCTGCTTCTCACATGAGGTCACTTCCTGTTCATGCCGGTCTGTCTTCAGGAGTTTGATTGTGTCTCACATCAGATAGAGGATCATGTTGTGACTCTGCTGCTGTCAGACTTTATTCTTCTCTACATGTCGAGAAAACATGAATGAAGCAGGACGTGTCTTTTAAATGCATCGTCATCATCAGGCTACAACAAACATCTGGAAACTGGATTTGCCCTGAAAATCTTTAAGTAGCTTTAGAGTTTAAAAAACAAACATCTCTTCCGCACTGTCTTACAGCATCGTGTGTCTTCTGTGTCTGCTCACCGCAGCTCAGAGAGGGAAGGATTCACGTCCATCTGATGGAAATATTCGACTTTTCTCCTGCGCCGTTCTTTGGTTCTCCGCTGGAATTTAAAGTAAAGTTCTGTGAGTTTGAACAAACAACATGAGTCTGCAGGGACGGAGCCAGCGCTGGATCTGACAGGAACCAAGAGCTGAGTGAAAGAAACAAACAGGCCGAACTTCCTGCAGGCGGGGGTCACCTGCAGGCGGAGGTCACCTGCAGGCGGAGGTCACCTGCAGGCGGAGGGCACCTGCAGGCGGAGGGCACCTGCAGGCGGAGGTCACCTGCAGGCGGGGGTCACCTGCCGACGTCCCAGCGAACACGGAGTCACAGAACGGGGACGGTCGCCGGCGGCATCGCCATCGACGCCTTCTCAATCTTTTAACGAGCTTTAGCTTGAAGAGGGCGGCAGAAAAGCGGCGGGAGAGCAGGAAGTGATGCAAACAGTTTGCGGGGGAGATCTTTAGTCCACATCCCCAACACCAGGGTCCCATAAAAGGTCTCTGCCCCCCCCCCTCAGTACTCCTCTTTGATGTTTAAAGGCAGGGAGGACGGAGACACCAGGCCGGTGCTGCCGCTGCTGCTGGTCACCATAGCGACGCTGCTCCCGCCGTTTCCATGGAGACCGCCTCCTCCTCCTCCGCTGCCGTTGGTGCCGGCGGGGGGCGTGGGCGTGGTGGTGGAGGAGGCCGGCTGCTGGAGCTTCTTCTTGTTGATTTTGCGCTCCTTGGCTCGACGGTTCTGGAACCAGATCTTCACCTGCAGCAGAGGAAGAACAGGGGTTTTGATTCGTGTTCAGACAAACTGAAGTCGACATGGTGCTTTCACAGGAAGCAGATATCTGCTGCTTCAGGAAGTCAAACTTTCCAACGTGTTTCAGGTGTGGGAGGAGCAGCCTACCTGTCGCTCCGACAGGCTGAGCGCCGTGGCCAGCTCCGCCTTCCTCCGGATGGTGATGTACTTGCTGAAGTGAAACTCTTTCTCCAGCTCCAGCCGCTGGTGGTCGGTGTACACCACCCGGTACTTGTCTTTAGTCCGCGTCTTCCCGTCTGTAAAACACAGACACATGAGCAGGTTAATACAAAAACAGTTGAAGCTGAAACCTGTCTCCGCAGTCTGCTGCCCCCTGCAGGTGGCCTCTACACTTTGGTTCTTTTGGTTTTCGGTTTTCAAAAGCTCTCAAAACTGTGACTGTAGTGATGCAATGATTGTTGTGTTGATCGTCATGATCAGGTGACGTCCTCCATCAGGTGACATCATGATCAGGTGACGTCCTCCATCAGGTGACGTCCTGCATCAGGTGACATCATGATCAGGTGACGTCCTCCATCAGGGCAGCTCTGGGAGCTCACAGGCTCGCGTCTGAGTTCAGGCTCAAT
>JBBMOC010000254.1:0-36471 GCA_037975185.1 Centropyge bicolor | reverse complement strand
GTGTGTGTGTGTGTGTGTGTGATTGCACATCATCTGGGCGCCACATTGAGCTGGTTCCCGCGGCGACGCTGCCAGAGGCCTGGTGGTTCTGTCTCTGCTCTGAGCTTCATCCATTATCCTGTCAGAGCGCCGCCGCCGCCGCCGCCGAGCGATGACCTCATCCCGTCCTGACGTCCAGCTGTGGACATCTGTGTGTTTTACATCATACATATAGAGTTAATGTGGAGGCAGAGAGCGAGTGCAATATAAGCAACATCAGACAAAAATAGTAAATTCAGTTTCAACACATGCATTTGTACAAACACACAAACGCTGATTAAAGTGGATCCGAGCTGAGGAACTCAAAACGTCTGAGTCATCCGAGGAGTCGGAGGGAGGAAGTTTGAAGTGAAGGCAGTGATCCTCCATAATGTTCCACTGTTCATTCGAGAGAGGAAAGCAAACACTTGTTCGTTTGGGTTTGAGTCCTGCAGAGGAAGCGCTGAGCTCACAGGAACATAGTATTTCCATGGAAACAGGAGCCCCCCCCCCCCCGAGCAAACAGGCCGAGAGCGTGAGGTGCCAGGGTTCACTCTGTTTCTGTGTCGGATGTTTGTTGGTTTGTTTGTATCTTGGAAGACTCGTGTCAAAGCTCCGCCTCCATCACCGCCGGCGCTTTCAGTGAAACTCTGTTAAACCTGAGTTGCAGAATCCCGGCTCGTGGCTCATGTCGTCTCGCACCTCGTTCTGTCGTCCACGACGCCTCCACCTCTGGTGAAGCAGAGTGGACGACTGACGGAGGAACGAGCTCCTCCGGTGCGTTCAGTGTTCGCAGGTCCTCTCAGTTTCCTGCCGCGATGTTTCTGCTCCTTTGAGCTCTGTTTGCTCTAAAGCTCTTGAGCTGTTCCTTCCAGCCCGAACTGTCCGTCAGTCACACGGACACAAGGAGCTGACTGTGCATCAGGAGCGTGTTGACCTCCTCACAGAGCGGAGCTGAAGGTACACTCTGTGCTCTGATCAATGTGCAGCCGTCCGTCTCCATGGTTTCCTGGACTGGACTCCCGGGCAGCCTATAGAAACAGCCATTACTCTAATGAAGAGCTGGAGTCTGAGCCACTGTTTTTTATTTGCTGCCTTTATTGCTGTTGCATGCGCTGTGGTGCTGCTGCCGGCCGACTGGGTTCAGTCCAGCTCCTCTCTGGGACGGATCTGCTGGGACTTTCTGCCAGTTTTATTATGTTGATGAGGTTTTCTTGCCTTTATTTTGCTCTCTCTAACTTTCCTCTCTGGAAGTTTAACCATCGCTGCCTCTGCTCTCGTTCCCAAGCTCTTTGCCCAGATCTGGATTTGTTTCTTGCTAACAGCTAACAGTTCGATCTTTGCTCTCGTGTCTCATGTGTCGTCATTCTCTCTCAGAAATCCAGAGTTTTTTTTCCTTCCTCTCAGAGTCAGATGTGCTGTGTTGCTCCTTCAGGTTTCTCAGCTTGCTGCTGACGACCACCAGCTCTGACGTGTCTGTGCTTCTTCTCTCCCAGTGTGGTCCTGTACGAGTGCTGCCCCGGGTACATGAAGCTGGAGGGCATGAGAGGATGTCCTGCAGGTGGGTCCACTCACTCTCCTCTGAAATGATCCGTGCCATCTCAGCCGGAGCTGGTTGGGTCAGTTGGTAGTTTCTGTCAGGTGCTGTTCGACTCGTCTGTGTGAATAACCGCTCTGCTCTCGCTCCAGTGGCTCCCATCGACCACGTGTACGGAACGCTGGGGCTCGTCAAGGCAACGACCACGCAGCAGCACGCCGACATGTCAAAGCTGAGGGAGGAGATTGAAGGCAAAGGATCCTTCACCATTTTCGCACCAAGCAACGAGGCCTGGGAGCAGCTGGACCCCGTGAGTGGACGCGAGGTTCCGAACGTTTCGATGATCACAGTTATTACTCACACACTTTCTCCAGTGTCCTCCCTCCAACCCTGGCAGCTCTGCCGCTGGGTCCAGGCTGGATTTACTGCCCCCAGCAGCCGTAGTTAGCATCGCTCCGTCCAGCCTGATTGGATCGATCGACCTGTTCAGTCAAGTCAACAGGCAGAAACATGTTACCGTCTCCTTTGCACAGTTTCTTTCATTTGGTAAAATAACATGACACCAACCTGGCTGGCTCTGTTGACTCGTCCCGAGGAGCTTCTACCTGCTTCCTCTCTTCATCACAGACTGAATATATGAATGAACTTTTCCTCCTGAGGTTTCTGGTTCTGACGCCAGCTGCAGCCGCAGTTTCTCTTTACCTGCTTCTGTCTTTTCTCTTGTTCTTGCTACACTGAGAGGAAAATGGAAAGTCATCTGGTTTTCAACGCTGATACCAGCTGGAAACGTTTGTGTGTGAAGTTTAAACGTTTTCTGTGTCGCCTGATTTCCGCAGGTGGTTCGCGCTGCGCTGGTGAGCAACGTGAACATCGAGCTGTACAACGCTCTGCACTTCCACATGGTGAACCGCCGACTTCTGACCAAGGACATGAAGAACGACATGAGTGTCTCGTCCATGTACAACGGCCTGGGGCTCTACATCAACCACTACTCCAATGGGGTTGGTTCACACGCAGCGTAGAACGGCTGCATGACGCCGTGATCCGACTGTGACTCCGGAGGCAAACGTCTTGGCTTCATGAGAAATGTTCTCCTCGCTGTAGGTGGTGACGGTCAACTGTGCCAGGATCGTCCACGGGAACCAGGTGGCCACAAACGGCGTGGTGCACGTCATCGACCGGGTCATCAGCGCCGTGGGCACCACCATCAAGGAAGTGCTGGATGTCAACGAGGATCTGTCCTCCTTCAGCGTACGTACACACTCGAAGCTAATCTCTGGAAGTGGCTTACAAAGTCGACGTTGGGATGTGTGTTTAAAACAATAACTGATTGAATTTTGAAATTAGTCTCCATCGGTTTGTTACCCAGGCTGCGGCGTTGGCCTCCGGTTTGATGGACAAGCTGGACCAGCCTGGCCACTACACTCTGTTTGCTCCAACTAACGAAGCCTTCGACAAACTGAGCCCCGGCTACATGGAGCGAATCCTGGGAGACAAGGCCGTTGTTGCAGGTGATTTACTATGATGACACGAGCTCCTGGCAGACCATCCTGGCTGAGGTCAGAGGTCAGTTCACCACTTTGTTCCACACTGAAACAGACGTCCATGGTGGACGTTGACTTCAACTCCTCCGGCACCCGATCAAAGTTTTCACTCCTCCAGTGAAACGTCTTCGTCCACTCAGTCATGGTTCCCAGGTGACACGGCCCAAAGAGTTTGGGGACACTGTGACTCGTTTGACATTAGCGTTTAGCTCAGAGCACCACTGTGCCAAAGTACAGTATGAAGCCACTAACACGGATGTAAACCCTTCTTCTGTTTTGATCATTGAACATCTAACATTCATTTGACCTGAAGGCAGCTGAAACCACACTGACGGGTCAACGCCAAAACCACCGAAACCACCATCCAAACTCGTTCTGCACTTCATACCAGCATGTCTAAACTTAGATACCCGTCACATGAAGCTGCAGATAAACAGCAGCATGTCCACAAACCACACAGTGAAAGTGGGAAACTCGATTCTCCACACTGGCAGCTTATCTGTTTATTTGCTGAGTCAGCGCCCTGCCGGCGGCCTGTGTGAGCACGACACCGTCTGCGGTGTCCTCGGCGAGTCGGCCCCTCGGGGGAACACGATATCAGCCCAGATAAATTCTCAGACATTTGGCAAACAGGCTCCGCTGCCCAACCGAGTCCGAACAGCCTCCAGAGCAAAGACGATACGGAGCCTTGTGCTGAAGAAGGTTCGGGCCGCAGTGCGACACGGGTTTGACTTGTCTGCTTCTGCAGGCTTGCTCAGTTTGACAGTTGGACTCAGTCCGAGGTGTAATCCCATAATGTTGACAGGATATGCACTGAGTAACGATCGCAACTGTAAACCCTGGATTGCGTCACCAAATTAGAAAAACAACTCCAGGCAGCCAGATCAGTAAAAGCATCTGATCATTGACTCGTTGTGTTTGTGTCTCTGTATCCTTCCCGCCCTTCCACCAGCCCTGGTGAACTACCACCTGCTGAACAGCGTCCAGTGCTCCGAGGCCATCATGGCCGGCTCAGTGTACGAGACGGCCGAGGGCAGCACCATAGAGATCGGCTGCGACGGCGACAGCCTGACCGTCAACGGCATCAAGATGGTGCTGAAGAAGGACATAGTCACCACCAACGGCGTCATCCACCTCATCGACCAGGTGCTCATCCCGGACTCAGGTAAAGCACTGCTTGGATTTTAACAAATACTGGCATCTGTTTGAAAGACGAGTTTGACGTGTTGTTTTTCTGTGATCGTCACCGCGTCGTGTTTATTCTTCATCCATCTCAGCCAAGGATGGACTGGAGCTGCTGGGAGACTCCCAGAGCACCTTCAGCGACATGGTGTCCGAGCTGGGTTTAGCCGCCGCCATGGGTCCGAAGACAGAGTACACGCTCCTGGCTCCGGTCAACACGGCCTTCACCAGTGAGTCCATCTCTTGGCTGATCAGTGAATGTTCTTTACAAGGTTTTTATAGGACACACAGGAGGACGGGCGTCTGACCTGTACCTCTCTGCTTGTCAGCCGAGGTGATGTCGACAGACCAGAGCATTCTGAGGTACATCCTGGAAAACCACATCTTGAAGCTGAAAATCACACTGAGCGAGCTCTACAACGGACAGATGCTGGAAACACTGGCCGGCAAACTGCTGCGAGTCTTCATCTACCGCACGGTCAGAGCTGTGTGTGTGTGTGTGTGTGTGTGTGTCTGTCTGTCTGTGTGTGTGTGTGTGTGTGTGTGTGTGTGTCTGTGTGTGTGTGTGTGTGTCTGTGTGTGTGTTCGTTCTGATGCATCACAGAGTCAAACAGCATCAGGACAGAACAGGAAAAAAGTGAAATAAGAAGTGATTGAAATACAACGGAGAGCATCTGCTTCCATAGTTCAAATCTGAGCTCCATCAGAGTGTTAACACCACTTCTCTTTCAGCTGTAAACAAATGCAGTAAAGCTGCTAATTGGCCCGAAGAAGACGTGTGTTTCAGATATTCAGATATTAGAAACAGCTGCTTTAACTTCCTCGCTGAAGTTCTTCTTTTTGATTGATTGGGACAGTATGTCCCCCCCCCCAGCTAAACAGTTTCCAGATCTGAACAGTGACTTCACAGTGACTCTCCTCTCTCAGGCCGTGTGCATAGAAAATGCATGTATGGTGCGTGGCGGCAAAGAAGGAAGCAACGCCGCGCTCCACGTCATGAAGTCGCTCATCAAACCTGCCGACAAAACAATCTACGAGCTCCTGATCGCTGACGGACGCTTCAAGTAAGAATTTTACTTTCCTGACTCTCAAACATGTTGTAACGTCTGTCGGTTAAAGCAGAGAACAGCTCGCTCTGTCAGCTGAAAGGTCGAACTCTTACGTACACATAAACATCCCTATAGACACTCACAGTGAGGGAGAAACATTCCTCCACATAAGGCTTGAGCAAGTACAACAGCTGGGTGAGAAGACACAACAGGAGAAGTGAGGACCTGAGCTGCTGCGTCAGGGGAACACACATTCACCATAAATGAGACATGAGGCGACGCCCTGTGCTGCCATTTAGACACCGACAGAGACCGATGATGAACGAGTGAGGAAGCCGGGACCACACAAACACACAAACACACACTCTCACACAAACACACACTCTCACACAAACACACACACCTGAAGTCCATCATATCATGTTGCCAAAGCCGTAATCCTCCCATCTGAGACGAGCAGCTCTCGGCCGGTTTCTGGTCATCTCCTCCTGAGCTCCTGCAGAAACACAGTCAGGAGGAGGAGGGGTTCATGAGTCAAACTGAAATATGACACCGGATTATAAAGAAGCAGAGATGTGGCTGAAAATGTCGACATCGATATCATGTGAAACTGACAGAATTGTGTGAACTGACGACCTCCTGCTTTCCTCTCTTTTACTGTGTTTGAATGACTGTAGGATTTTCCTGTCTCTGATGGAGGCGGCCGGTCTGACCGACCTGCTGAAGCAGGAGGGCTCCTACACCATCTTCGCACCTACCGACGATGCCTTCAAAGGCCTCAGCGAGGAGGACTTCACTCTGCTCAAAAGTGCGTTCTCTGAGCCGAACACATGGCTCAGATCTGAGATTGTTGATTGTTGTTATTGTCATGCAGACACGCTCCTGTTGGGTCTGAAACTGTCTCCTCGTGTCGTCGCTGACAGGTGACGTGAACGCTCTGAGGATCATTCTGCTCTACCACTTCAGTCACGGCATCTTCATCAACGGAGGACTGGAGGGCGGAGTCACCAATCTGCTCAAAACCCTCCAGGGCAACAACCTGCAAGTCATGTCTGTAAGTGGCCATCGTTTGAGTGTGTGTCTGTGTCCTCAGAGTCAAAGAGACAGGACAGACCTGTGTCATCAGGTTGTCTTTACCTCAGAGCCTCCACAGGCTCAGTGAAACAATAGCATCAAAGAGCCTTGTGTCTCTGGACCAGAATGAATCAAACCCGGCTTCCTGTCATTTCCATCAGCGCCCACTCGGCCCCTCCCACTCAGACTTCGCTCGGTCTCGTCCCATTACCTCAATTTCGCCCTCGCGCTCTCCTCTGGTGCTATCAGGTGATCAGACCTGCAGGACTTCCTTCATGGGCGTAATTCACTGATTCATTCCTCCATTATTTAAAAAACAGAGCAGAGAGAGAGAGAGCGGACAGCGGTTCATGGAAACGTGTGGTTGGGTTTTTAAAGGCTGGACTGAGGCTGAGACGTGTGTGATGAGGCTCAGCTCAGTGGGCGAGTGGGTGACAGGAAGCGGAGGAGAGAGGAAACCGATCCCTCCCTGACTCAACATGTCCACCTTCAGCCTCCTCCATGGAGACAATTACATGACAGGAAGTGAGTCTGTAAATGGAATTCCCAGATCTCACGCCCAGCAGTGGGAGCACAGTGTCTGGGATCCTGATTAGGTCTCACCTCAAAACCTCAAAAAGAAAAAGTGTGAAGGTTTAGATTTAGACAGTTGAAACCCTTGATAAAAACACATACATGCATTTTCACCTCTTTTTTCCAGGTGAACAACTCCATCCATGTGAACTCTGTGGATGTGCCGGACAGCGACCTGATGGCCACCAACGGAGTCGTCCACGTGGTGAAGAACGTGCTGTATCCTGCAGGTGAGCGCCGCTGCAGTGTTGTTCGTCTGAGCCGCGATGCCTTGTGTGATGTTCTTCCTCTGACGCTGCGTGTCACTCACAGAGCTTCCTGTGGGCCGTCAGGACCTGCTGGTCCTCCTGAAGAAGCTGATTCGGTACATCCAGATCAAGGTAGAGGAAACACAAACATCTGAAGGACCATGAGGCCATCGACAGGTTTTCTGTGTCTGGTTGTTCTGACCTTCTGTTCTGTCTCCTGATCCTCAGTTCGTCTCTGGATTTTCCTACGCTGAGATCCCGCTCACCTTCCTCAGTAAGTGTCCTCTGTGCCTCTTCCATCCATTGGTGTTTGAATTTTATTGCATCTGCAACAACTCAAACTGTCTCATGTTGCTTCTCAGAGCGGACCATCACCACTACAGAGTACATCGAAACAGGTAAGACCTCTGTTTCCAACCACACGACTCACAACTTTCATCTGTCACGGCCGTACAGCAGATTCATCATTAGTGGTGATTTTAAAAGTAACGACCGCCTCAGAGGCCGATTCAGTTCTGAGAGTGAATCCAAGCTGCAGCCACATCACAGGCACATCTTGGCTCCATCCAGCCCTCCTCCTCGTTCCTCTGATCATCTCCTCTCACTGCTGCTGAAGTCCACTTGGACGTATTTAATCAGCTCCTTGAGGGATGAGATAATTCGGCTGACGAAGCAGAACAGGGTCAGAGAGCAGAGAGGACTCTTGGATGTTTCTCTCTCAGTTGGAACGAGTCCAGTGATGGGAGCCGGCCTCGACGTATTGGGTAACATAGGAGAGAGGAGGTCTGATTCCTCCAAGGTAATTAGGATGATTACATGGACTGTAGAGCTGAACGTCTCCTCTGGGGGATTTCATCTTTAGACCTTCGTATAAAGTTATGGAAATGTTAGACTTGATTATGTTAAGATTTCTGTTTTCTACTATTTTTGGCTTTGTGTTAATAGTTTTCATACATCAAGGTCTCTGTCTGTCATCGAAAAAACGGACTCTTTGTCAAGTAGAAACCACTTTGTTTTATGGTTCAGAGGCCGAAAGGTTTCAGCAGCTGCAGAGGTTCTTTCTTAAAGAGTGGCAGCAGGAGGAGGAGGAGACTGATGGACAGACACACAGACTGTAGCTGCAGATTTTTAATGCACCATTTATTCTGTACGTCTTCATGAGGTTTAGCAGCTGCAGGTCTAAAAGCTTTGAAAGTACAAGTCATGCGCTGTGATAAAATCCTGATATATATTTTCTTATTGCAATGACTCCCTGAATGTGATTCATGAGCTGACCCTCCTGACAGGACAGAGTGGCTCATCGTGGTAAACAGATGAATCCTGACATTGATTTACTGTTTGTTATAAAAATCTTGCATAAAAATGGCGCCGGCTTAAATTCACAGAAGTTGTAGGTTTGATCTACAGGAAGATATAAAAACCCGTACGTGAACAATAAATGACACATGTGGCTGTAAAACCGTCCAGAACACACACAATTATAAATCAGATCAGCGTATTATTTTCACTGCTTCGATAAGAGGTGGACTCATCTGTCATCCGCGTCATGTTCCTCCCTCCATTAGTAAATACTCAGAAAGCAGAGCAGCCAGTTTTAAACATAAATAACCCAAATCTCTTAATGGCTTTGTTTGACAGACAGACATGAGTCTGGCTCTGTTAACTACACTGAGCCACGTATGAAGGGAGCCCCCGACACAAACACTCAGCTGTCAGCTCTCATCTCTTTACAGCTCAAATAAAAACTGTCACATTAAGAAGAAAATCATCGTTCGGTAGCGGAAAATATCAAAGTGAAAGAAAGTCTCTGGCTGATGTTTCTGTTGAAGCCGGTTCAAAAGAGGAGCTGCAGGTTTTTACAGAGGATCTGGACCCAGATGGGAATTCACTGACAGGACGAAAAGATGTTCAAGGATAATGCAACATGTCAGAGTTTGTCCTTTTGTATCACTTTAAAACCAGTAGACAAGATGCTTTAGATAAACGTCTGTTAGAATCAACATGTGATGCTTCAAACTCAGCACACTGAGGAGAAAGTTAATGTCGGCACACAGGGAGCAGCAGCAGTTACTGAAGTAACCTGATATCCTCCACTCGTCAGCCTCGGTCTGTCCTGCAGGCTCCGGTGACCTCCGGCCCCCGCTCCTCAGAGGACGAGCGCCGGAGGATCCGAAAGATCTTAAGTTTGTCAGTTTTCTCTGATAAACTGAAGGATTAATGCTCCTTTATTGGCTGAGAGTTAAAGTTAAACTAATGATGAGTCATAAATTTCAGCCCCCTCTCAGATTAGCTAGAAAATACATTGTAGAGATACGTGGTTCTCCCAGGACAGTGACGGTACAAACACGTGATGAGGCTACAGACTGTGAAGCATTTCTGCAGATTAATCTGACCGACATTATAGAAAGTAGCTCAAATTAGCTCAGGCTTAAACAAATGCAGCAAAATGCAACACAGACTGTAAAACATCAAATATAATAGTAAACACGGGGAGTATTTCAGTGGACAATGAGTACTTTCACTTTAAGTACATTTTGCATGTAACACATATTTTATTTAAATTAGAGATTTATTTTTACTTTTACTGAAGAAAAAGATCTGAGTCTGTCTTTCACAGCTAGTGTTCAGTTCCAGTCCAGCCGGGGTCACTGGGAGCTCCCAGTCTCAGCAGAGCCAGCGAATGTGTAAAGCACAGTCAGTACTACTGGCTACTGTAAACAATATATCAACACCTGGGACAAGTCCCTCCCTCACTTCCTGTTTACAGGAAGCACTTAAATATGCAGAATCCAAAAACACTCTGCTCGCTGTTTCAAGGGAACTTGAAGGGATGCTCATGTTACCTCTCCCTCTCTACAGTCCCTGAAATAACCAAGGTGACCAGAGTCATCGGCGATCATCCAACCATAACCAAGGTGACAAGAGTCATCGAGACAGAGCCAATCACTAAGGTGGTGATCGAGGGGGAGCCTTCGATCACAACAGTAACCAGGGTCATCGAGGGAGATCCCTCCGTCACAAAAGTCACCAGGGTCATCGAGGGAGATCCTTCCGTCACAAAAGTCACCAGGGTCATCGAAGGAGAGCCTTCCGTCACAAAAGTCACCAGGGTCATCGAAGGAGAGTCTTCAGTCACAAAAGTCACCAGGGTCATCGAAGGAGAGCCTTCAGTCACAAAAGTCACCAGAGTCATGGAAGGAGATCCATCCATCACTAAGTTTACAAGAGTTATTGCAGGTAAGTTCCTGAGCATTTAAGAAAAATTAATCATTGATATTTTGAGTGCAAATGATAAGTTAGAAGATAAATTCTAAACTTCACAAAAGCGAACGTAGATTTGATGATACAACATATTTTATTTCCTGCAGGTGGAGCTCTTGACGTACAAGGACAGGCAAATGCAGGTCAGTTTTGCATGATAGTCTAGATCTGAGACCTTTCATGCATTTTCTAAAAGCGCTTTTAACAAATGCACCCATGGTCCTGTTGACCTTGGTTAACTGAGCATCATGTGTGTGACCTTCATTTCACATTACATTTCCTTGGTGATCATCAACTAAGTCATGAGACACATCATTTTCATGGTGTGCACCGTTTTGGCCTGACAGGCAACTGTTTGTGTCATTTTTGGATGATCTGTCGATTGTTAAACGTATTTGGAAATCAAAACCGTTTTTCAAATACCCAGCCATGTTTAACAATCATATAGCATCAATCATCCCAACTTGGTTGTTTTGGCTTCCGCTGTTGGTTTCCAGATTTATCTTCAGGGATAGCAGGCTTAGCACTGGCGCTTCAGAGGCAAACCATAAACCCGGACCCTCTACATCTTGCTCTGCTGTGTTTGGCCAAGTGCTAGCCAAACTTTCTGTTGTTGCTTGAGCCTGTCCTTTCCAGCCCTTCATCACCAGAAAAGCAGCTGTGTGAGTCATCTGCGCAAGTAGCCTGTTACAACCGGCAGGAGGCAGGGACCTCTAGTGGTTGGAGGAAGTCAGGTGATGTGGTATAAACAGCAAGAAAGTCTGCATATGGAGGAGCAGGACAGGGTGGATGGATGGGACAAACACACCCAGACTGTTTTAGCCCAAACCGTGACCTTTCCCTAAATCTTACCAAGTAGTTTCCCATTTCATAATATTAGCCGTGTGATGACGAGGGTTAGCAGAACAAAGGTAGAGGCTAAAAAAACTAAGAATCTACATTTGACTTGACTGAAACAACACAGAGAATCTGTTATATCGAAATATAAAAATGAGAAAAGTCAGATTTACCCAAGCAGAACTTGGTGACTGGACCCATCTGTACTTATAAGTCAACCAGTCACTCAATACCCCAAATATTTGACATCATCCTGAAGAAGAACTGTCCAACTTACCAAGATCCTCATCACTTAGACCACTGAGACTCAGACCACTGCTGCAAAAGCCAGTTCCTTTCACTCTGAGCTGTAACGAGCTTCGGTCAGCCACCATTCAAAACATCATGAGTTTGGTTTCTGGTGTTTGTGTAGGCCCAGTCATGAGGAGGGAGGAGCCAAGCCAAGTGTTCTGTTGACATGTTCTTCTACTAGCCATGGTGCACCATGATTTGGATGTTTGTCCATCTCACCACTTATCCATCTGACGTCACCTGTCTGTCAGTGTTCCTGTCTGCCAGGCAGGAATCTCATGTGACCCATTCTCTGTCTAATACAGCTGTAACATGTGTGTGTGAGCAGTGTGCAGATTACAGTGGTGCCTCTTCGGGGCGCTACACCTGCTTCACTGGTGTCTTGCAGCTTTAGTCTGTGGGCGGAGAAAAAGAAGTTGCTCTCTTTTTCTGAGCTTAGCGCCACCTGCACACCTGTACTTCGCACGCTGTGCATCTGTAGCAAGTGTGTGTGTGTGTGTGTATGTGTGTTCACAAATACTGCACATGTGTGCTTTGTGTTGGCGGTGGCGGAGGAGGTGTTTTACGGGTGTATGTACCTGTCAGTCTGTTCATCTGTCAGTCTGCACAGTTGCTAAGTCGTTAAGTGACTTTCAACACCCTTCTCCGCTGCCCGTCTGAAGGTGGAGCCAGACACCCCACGGCCAACGAACCTTATATCATTGAGGGTAGGGTATCCATACACAAACTCTTTATTTCAAACAGGTTCCTTTCATACGATTGTGTCCTTTCCACCTTGAAATAATCACGCTTACAAAACTGCATTCATTCATATGCAGAATCAGTGGTTACTTCCAGGTGGAAAAGAGAATGTGATGCATTTTTACAACTGATGTAACTGATGTAGATTTCATGTGTGAGATGCAACTTGTTCCTGGATCTAACGCTTTTGTGTTGAACGACCAGGCCCAGACTTCTCTAAGATCACCACCATCCACGGGAACCCGAATCTGATCGAAGAGGAATCGGAGAGAATCACCAGACTCATTAAAGGTGAGAGCTGGTCAACGTGCACAGAGTTCGTCTTGCATCTGTTCTAATGCAATGACTGACTGTGTCGTCTGCTCGTTCACAGAGGGAGGTAAATTCGCGGCTGCCAGGAAAGCTCCAGGTAAGAGCAGAGTTCATCAATCTTGGATCGGGCTATAGGAGTTTGCCAAAAACCACAGAATCACTCGTGGAAAATATGCAAAACTCATCTTTTCAGAGTGAAACTTTTCTGCCACTCTCTCTCCATTACCTCCTTTCGAGTACTTCCACCTTCTCTTCACACATCTTCCCTCAGTTAACTCTGCCTCCTCTCCCACAGCTGGGACGAGGAGGAGAACGCGGCTGGTCAGGCGTCACCACAAGCCCAGGGAGTGAATCCAACGGTGAGGAAACACCTTCGCTCACCGCAAAGACTGAAGGCGTCTCCGTGCTCCTGGTCGAGCCTGGAGGAGCGAAAACTGTGGACCAACAGGGAGAAATCCAATCAAACTCCTCAATAAGATTGTTTCCTACAGCATCTGGACTCTGTGTGATTGGCATGACGTGTGATAGCAATGCAGTGAAATTCAAATACCCTTCATGTACGTAACCTATGTGTGAGAGGGAAATATGAACTTTTTCCGTGAGGTAGATGCTGCGTTCGGTGACATATATTCTACCACTGAGAGATTTTTCTAAAGATTTGCTTGTTTTTTTTAATCATGTCACTTGGTAAAGCGATGGCGTGGGAGGATTTCCGTAAGCTTTCTATGGTGCTCGCATCCTGTCCGACGGATGCGTTTTCATGAATACGAGAAATGAAACAGTGTCACAGTGTTTTCCTACTATTAGATGCTGTACTGTAAATTATCACATGGTAATTAAAAAAAAAATACAGTGAATTTTTATACAGTTCTCAGTCATTCTTTACAGCTTCTGTCTGCTTTAATGCCACTAGACTTAATGTCTCATGCTGTTGAATGTGTGTTTGGCTCGTGTGTGTCCTTGTGCCATCAGGGTTCACAATCACCTATTTGTTTTGACCTGGAAAACAGAATGAAAATGTAAATAAAATGTGCATAGCGACTTCAGAATAGTAATTTTCTCTTGTTTCTCTCTCTTTCTCTCCGACACTCAAACACAGATCATCTTCTATGCTGATGATGATGCCTTAATCATATCAAACTTGTTGAGGCCAAAAAAGTACATTAACAGAAATTCTCGCAGGACTTGAAGGTGCTGATGTTAAAGATTTATTTTCTTGACAGTGGAACCAAACCAAAAAGTCTGTGAAAATGCACTTTGAGAAAAAAAATGTAACATTGAACACGTCAGGGACGAACAGTCAGAGATTAGTTCATCCAAAATATGTCTAAATCTATGATTTATGGAGCATCACAGTCCCACCATGAGCCACATGTTGGAAAGTTTTATTTCCATATGACTCTAAACCAAAGCTTAATACAGAACATCAGAGTCCACAATAGCTTTAGATGCTGATTTTTTTCAGACTCGTTAATGAAGCCTAACAAAGAGGCTTTCACAGGTTTCACAGCTTTTCAACGTGAGTTTCTTTACCTCTGACTTGATCTAAGTTGTCATCATACTGTTCACTTGAGCAGATCTTCATCACTGTTTATGCTCCTTCTGGTCAGATTCTCTCCATTATACACACATGGGAGGATGTGGCAGCCGAGGAGATCGAGGTCTTTCCAGTGTTTGCACCTGCAGATCTCTCAGTGGCTTCTGACCACCTGCTCCTCACACTCTGCTGCACGAAGCTCATCCGACAGAAGCATTCACACGGATTCCTGAAAGGCCGAACGTTCGTCATCAGCGTCTCCTCGTTTTTTGTGCATGTTGACACAACAACAAGCCAGATTTGAGGAATTACATCACAGTTACACAATGCACCGTTTTCACTGCACCACATGTACCAGTAACATCACACATCTCATATTTTCCTGCAGTGTATCATGTTTTCCTTCCTTGAGGAGAACGAACATGAGGCCATGAGCTGGAGATGATGAAACAGTTCTCTGTGTTAGCGTAGCTCTGTTGCAACATGGTGAAGATGATCCATGGCAGCTGCTCCGGGAGCACGAGCACAGGGAGCTGAGGTTTAGCAGAGCGCCGAGAACAAGGCGAGAAAAAGAGCTCATGGTAGTGTGAAAACTTTCTGGATGTGTTCGCATGGATGTATAGAAATTGACACAGACGTGACAAAGCTGCATCGCTGGATTTGAATCATGTGGATAACTGGCTTTGGCAGTGACGTAATGCATGTGGTACCAGGAGCACACACCCAACAACTTTGAGGCTGTGAAGAGACAAACGTGCCTAATTTGTTTTGGACGTAACATTACATCATAAAATCCTGAGCTCGTGTTCACGACCCGACGCGCTCAGATAATCACAGGTCGTTAAGGCGTTAATCCAACCCACCACAGAATCTACCAACAAATGTCAGGAGCTTCGTCTTTTCCTCAAACAAAGAAATGAGCATCAGAGTCAACACAAAGATGATCAACTGCTTACAATGTGTGGATTTTTTATTTTGGCAGGTTTAGTGCTGAAAAACCACACTAACTTGCTGGTTAACTAACTAACTAGTTTTAAACACACAGCCTGTGACATGTCAACAACATGATTGTCCAACATGAAAGGATAATGTGAAAATAATGTGAAAATAATTGGACCTGGTATTTTCACCATTTCTGTGTCTCCAGAATTCACATAACACACAAAGCCTGTTTTACTCATCTGCGGTGTTGACGATGTTAACCAGGAACAGGCAGCCGTGTCACTGGACTCCATCCAGCCAGGATTCACGGCCATCATCACATTCCTGCAGCGTTATCTGAGCGTTACAGGCGAGCAGCGTGCTCTCTGGCAGCGGGCTCGGTGAGAAGACTGATACCCTCTCACATCTGTCACAGCCAGCAGCTCGGCTTCATCTGCCGAACGCTCATTAACCAATCTATTTAAATCAAACAAAAGCCCAAACATAAAAACGACGGCGAGTCTCGGCGGGCGGCCTGCTCACAGCCGGGAAATGTAGAGATAAGACAAATATCCTGCACATAACAGCTCTGACTTGTTCACCTGTCTGGTCTCACCATCAATCTTTACTGATGCCGTGGATGTTAATGTTGATAACAGTAAAAAACACCTGGCTGCTCAGGTGCTAAACTGGACACCTTCTAGTGAAAAGAAATATTCCTGTAATATTATAACAGGATCAGTAACAGCTGAACATCAGGTGAGTCACTTTGCTCCGCCTACACATTTTTACAGACAGCGTGTTTTGAGCAGCGCCGCCCTCACATGCCGACACCGTGCCGACGCTCCCCTCAGGAGCCGGAGTGTTGAGACCCATGCCCCCCTCGTCAACACACCGCAGGCCTGACAGAATGGCCCCATTGTTTCTCTCTGTCATTAACAACTGAAGAATAAAATGCTGGATGATTCTCAGAGGCCCGTTGGATCCAGAGTCATGGATGTGATTTAGATCCTGTCATCTCCATCCAGAAACTCCAGTTGGCCAAATATGAACTCACAGCCCTCACTCTCAGATTCAGGCAGTAACGAGAACTAAACACAGAGAGAAATCAGTGGCGAACTGATCTGTGAACGTCAGCGAGTAAACTGGTTACAATGGTCATATACCTGTCAGCGTGTGGGAAGGCGGCGTCGTGATCCAACATCAGCTCTTCACCATCAGTCAGCTCGTGTTTGTTGAAAACAATTAAAGCAAAGCAGCTGATCCCTGTGTGTTTTCTTCTGTCGTGTTGCTGCAGTTCAACATCGTTTTAACAGTTTACCACCCAATAAAAATTACAACACACAAGCGAGAATTCAAAACAATGATTTCACTTCTGGCGATGGTTGTGTGTGTTCATTCTGTGCTCGTGTGTGTGTGTGTGTGTGTGTGTGTGTGTGTGTCTGAGTCACATTTATGTAGCTCTTTGTCTACATCACCATGTTTTGAACAGAAATGATGAATCTGAGTCAGATGAACAAAGCTCCTTGTTTCTGTGATTACTTTATTAATCAGAGAAAGTAAATGTGTGTAAAAATGCACCTTTTGATAAAGACACAGACATCATTGTTCTACTGTAACCTCGTGTCACAGTGCACGTGGATCGTATTTATGGACATGTAGTTCCTGTACTACTCTACTTTCCCCCGATGAGCAAACATTTTGGACGAACTGGAGCGGCAGCGTATTTTCCCCCCGGGTTCGTCCCACAGGCTCTTCCCTCCGAGCTCTGAGCCAGACAGCTCTGTCTGTCCTCCAAGTCTAAACCAGAACCAGCTGACTGCAGCTACGGCTCTGCTTCATGATCGATGCTCTGCGAAGGAGGAACGCGTCCAAGTGGCTCCAAATGTGCCACTTGATCTCAGGCATGTCTGGATTTTGTGTATTAGAGCGGATTAGTAAACTATAGCGTTTGCACATGTTTTCTATGTGCTCTCTTTTTGGAGGTTTTTAAGCAATTAGAGTTGCCAGATCATACAGAGCAAATACAAGAGTCCAGAGGAGGCAACGTGAATCATAATTCATACTGATGTTTGTGCAGACTCAAGTAAAGTGATACATCAGGATTAAAAGAACATTAATAATAAAAAAACCTATGATATTATACTAAACACTCATCATCATTATCACATAACGAGTCACATCCTGTAGCCTCAGTGATGCTGATGTAAGACCAACTGTTTTAACAAGGTGAATTCACATGTTAACAAATCATCTCAACAGCATCACTCCATTATACACATATCATGTGCATAACTCAATCAACAAGGATTGTCTAAAAATGAATGTGGGCTCATTGAGAAACTGAAAACAGTCAACAATGATGACATCACAAACCAAACATCCACCATCATAACGTTTTTATTGTAACCCAGACAAATACATTAATATGTTGATTAAATTCTTAAGGTACGTTACAGTTTTAAAAGGTTTAAAAGAATAAATGAGTTATATAGGTAAATATGAGTTTAAATCGTATTTCATCTGTGTTTTAAAAATGTTTAAAAAATGATGAAAGTACCTGGTTATGAGTTAAAAACAAGTGAAGTTTGAAATGCTTTTGTTGTATTTTATTGTTGTTTTATTGTGAAGAGATAGAGGAAGTACTTTGTCTGTATCTAGCCGCTCCCAGTCCTTTATTGTATTAGCTTAATGTGAGTGATAACAGGAAGTGATATGTCTGAGCTGTTTAAGAAGTTAAGTAGTAGAAGAGTTTCGAGTGATCAATACAGCACACTCTTAGCTGCTTTTGGACATTTTTTGATCAAAGTTGTCCTGCACTAGAGGGTGTTTTGAAACTCTTATTTGGATTAGCACGCCGACGTTAGCATTCGCTAGCTAAGTGGACGCTTCGCCTGAGGAGTAGCGAAGCTAATCCAGCTAACTACTGAGACTGCTCTTCCTTGTCCGGCCAGGAGGTGGCGTTTGGTCACTACAGGAGTACTACGGATGTGCTTGTGGGTTACATCTCTTCCTGGACATCGCTGACGGTGAGCCAAGGCCTGGGACAGCAGACGGGTGAGCGAGCGCACCGCCATCTTAGCACGTGTTTCCCCTTCTTCATATGAACAGCTACTTTTTTTTTTTGGTTTGCTCCTGGAGTGAAGTGGCCATTTTGTTTGGGCCTCACCGCTCAGGCCTACAAGGGTGAAGGTTTTACAGTTAAATAAGGCGGCTGGTGTGTGTGTGTGTGTGTGTGTGTGTGTGTGTGTGTGTGTGTGTGCGCGCGCGCGCGGTGAGTGGGCCCCTCACATGGTTTATTATTTAATACTTGAATTCTAAAGTATTTGTATTTTCATTGAGAGATGTGTTCATTGATAATTTACATGTTCAGTAAATTATCTGTTTGCAGTTAACTTACCTGTTTGGTCAGTTTGTTTAGTTTGTGTGTGTGTGGTTGTGATATTGGTGTTAATGTGGTGTCTTAAGAGTTGTTGGATTTTAAGAGGCAGTGAGTAGAGTTAGGTGGTTGACTTTTAATTCGTCTTTAATTCTACCACAAGTAAGAACCTAGGAGGCCCTTACCTAGAACAGTGGGTGAAGGTGGGCTACATTATTTTCATCTGTACCAAATGAATCCAGCCAGAGTTTGTTCATTCACTGGGCTTCCTCTCTGGATCTCAGCTGATCCGCTCAGCTCCTCCCTGATCGCATGGATCACCTGCAGTATTTAAACTTGCAGTCACTCACCACCAGAGTGCACACACTGTGGCCACTGTTTCTGATGCTTTGCTTCCTTGTGCTGTGTTGGTTTCACTGACTCCTGAGTGTCAGCATCATAGCTGCATCCTGCCTGCGTGTTCTCAAGTCTGCAGCCCTGCTCTGTTTTTCTGCTCAGCCCTTCAGCCTCTTCATCCACCTCCTGCCACAGGAAATCCAGATTAACATTGGTTGTCACACAGCAAACAGGAACCCCTCATAAATAGTTGCGCATATTTTTAAAACTTCCAATTTGCAGAAATATAAACAAATATAGGCGAAAACAATCAGATCAGGGCGTCATGTCACAGAATCCTCTGGGAAATTCAAGCTTTAACATTTATCATGATGGGAGAACAAACCCAGTGACTTTTGTTCATGTTGCACAGTTTTTCTCTGCGGTGCAAAATGATGATTATTGTATGCTCTCTGCCAGCAGACGTCTAATGTTATTTATATATTACAAGACATGTTGTTGCCTTTGCCTCAGAAACATTTTAGCTTCTGCATCATCGTCTCCATATTTTCCACAATGTTTAATTGTTGCAAATGTGTCGCTGAAAACAAAAATACAGCTGCAGTCATTTCAGACGGAAACGAAGAAAGATGGCGACGTGAACAGAGTCAGAAAAACGCCACACGTGCTGCAGATGCCACCTTGCTTTTAGTCACATGATCCATCAGATTTTGGCGAACGGGTCATGTGGTCTGTCTGGGAGAATTTCACATCGCTGAGGTATGACTGCGAATTCCACGACTCGGCAGTCAGCGACACGTGCAGACGACAGCGGAGCAGGGTTTGTTGTGCAGATTCAGTGAATCCATTCGTGGCCAGTAGTTCCTCCGCAGAGGGAGCGAGTAGTGCGGTCTGTGTGTCTGGAGAGAATGATGTCACGCTCACAGATGCCTGATGGGAGCACAAGCCAGAGGCTGAATCTGTGTGTGTGTGCTGCTCATGTTGTGGGGACGTAAATCTGTTCACGCAGTCTCATTGCGGAGATCCACGTCCCCAAAATCTGAACTGGTCATTTTCAGTGTGAAGGCTTGGGTTCGAGTTATGGTCAGTCTCTATCAGTCAGTGTCATATCCTCTGATGTCTCTCACCAACAGAGGGGGGACATGTTTGGAAAGTGGGGACATTTGGTCCTCACAAGGGCTGTTTGAAGGTTAAGACTTGGTTTTAAGGGTCAGGTTAGAATTAGGCACAGGCTCAATTCAAGTCAATTTAGTTTGTATGGCACCAAATGATAACAGAAGTCATCTCATCTTACATACAGAGCAGGTCCAGGCCATGCTCTATGATATTACAGAGAGAGAGAGAGAGAGAGAGAGAGAGAGAGAGATCATGGTTGTAGTTGTGACAGTTAAGTTGAGGGTAAGGGGGCAAGGAATGCATTATGTCAATGGCACTCCCTGCAAGTATAGAAGTACCTGTGTGTGTGTGTGTGTGTCTGTGTGTGTGAGTGTGAAAGTGCAAGTGTGTGCTTGTTGTTGAAAGCAAAGAGCTATGGAGCACATGTCTTCGTAGACTTAACATTGACTGCACACACACACAAACTGAAGCCTCGAGACAAAAACACCAAGTCGGTTTCACTGCACTTCAGAGCTTAAGCCTTGTGTTTGCATAGTATCAGCGAATATACGAGCAGTTTAGGTTTCCTCTTCTCCGTCTAAGCAATCTCTAGATTTGTTGTAACTGCGTCTGCCAAGTCAAATAATGAGGCCTCTTCACATGTGCGCCAAAAACGATTTTCGGTGCAGCTCATTAGAGCGAGGTCACAAATACATGTGTCAGTTCAGTGTGTTTTTACAGTGAAAAACTGGAGATTCAATACTGTAACTGTAACTCTGTGATTCACAGTATCCCTGTGTGCAGCAGCAGTAAATCTGAATGATGTTACCTTTTCCCTTTTGCAGTTGTGTATATTTGTCCTTTGTGTTCACTGCAGTCACTGAAGGAGGCACCTCCAAAGATGTGCATTCAGTCATATGGCTGCATCTGCTTTCCCTGACACAGCCTTGACTGCTCTCTAACATAGAACATGCACGGTGACATCATTTTAGACCAACCAACCAGATCACAGGAAGGACCCTCCGAGGAAACAGTTCAAAACCAGCTCCAGGGAGGGACGTGCTGCCGATAGCAGCGACCAGACGGAGACACAGCACCTGTTTTATGTTGGCTGTTCCTCCAGCAGATGTTCAGGCGTCCGAGCCCGGCTCTGGACGGGTGGAGGCGTCCCTCAGGGCTGAGGACGCAGAGCGGCGAGTGGAAGCTGTGCAGCAACTCAGAGTAACACGGGTTTTCACACAGGAAGTGGTGTTGCCGTAAATGTTGACTTTAAGATCAGTCCTCGACCTTGATGACACATTTATTCTGAGATGAAAAAGCCGAAGCAGTTTAATTGCCAGGAGAAATTTGTTCAATAAAAGGAAAACATGATTTCAAGTTTGGAAGTGAAGGAACAGTGAAAAGTGAACCGTTCTTTTTTCTGTCGGCACTAAAGAGGCTGGGCAGTTCAACAGAGACAAAGCTCATTAATGTCGACTCCAACATGTTGTTCGACCCATTCAAATTACATGTGTGTTTGTTTGAATAGAGTCGACTGGTTTACAGGGTTTGGCTTGTTTCACCACGTCATTAAAATGTGATTTCCATTGAAGAAAGACTTGCATCAGTTATTCCATTTTATTTCTCCATTCAATTTTAATTGTAGCTGATTCACTCTTGTTTCAGTGTTAGTTCTATGGCCACTTCAAGTTTGCCACAACAAAAATCGATTGAATTTTACCATGAAAATTGATCATCCAGCAGAAACAGGTGGGCGTACAATCACTGATCCTACATGGATTCCCTCTCTCTCCTTTTTCTGCCTTCGCCTGTGTTTCCTTCCACTGTTGTGCTGACTGTGGTTCCTCATGAATCACTGCTGCGACCTCGGAGTGTTTTCACTGATCAGCTTTCCTCATCAGAAATCAGATGAGTCTGTAGCAAAGAAGTGAAATTATAAGTGAAATGTAATTTGGCCTGTAGTTGGATTTAACCTCACTCATCTCATGATATAAACCTTATGAGCTGATGCTTTATCGCAGAGAGCTTTTGTTTCCACTGACAGTTTCAGGGATCTGTTTCTGGACCATTTGTGGGAGCAAATGGTTTTAATGTCCCGACAGTCTGTTTTCTGAGATTATAGGATTTTCCACAGTCGCTGAGGTTTGTCTTCTTGCTGGCTTTGATAATAGTTTAGAAGATAATGCAGTTTATCTGGAATGATAAACAGACAAAGACTCTCGAGCTCCATGTTCTCCACTGGCTGCTGCGTCCTGCTGGTGATGTGTACATGTTCCTGATATACAGATGAACTTTCTCACACAGTCATAAACTGCATGGTCTTCACAGATAGACGTGTTTATCACATCTTCCTGAGGAGATAATGAGCTATAGTCTGATTGGTCCTCTGCTCCAGTGGAAACTTGGCTCCACAGACTCAGGAACACATGTCAGCTGTGATGTCCAGAATACACTGCACTATTAGTTTTACCAGTCTGGATTTGGACACAGGCTTCAGTTGGAATGTGAGCATGGGAGGCCGAGACCACTGTGAAATTACAGATGGCAAGACCTAAGTTACAGTGTTGTTCCTCACTGGAGTTATTGTCAGAGAGATTTCAGGGCAGAGCATCGTCTATGGCAGGAGAGAAACAAACAGATACAGTTCCTTTATCAATGAACATTTATTCATGTTTGCTCTAATTAAAACTAAATGGTGGTAAATAAGTTACAGAATCCATGTGTCAATTATCTGGACTTTCTTAACTTTGTCACGTCTGAAACTGTTTAAGTAAAAAAAAAAAAAATCTCATGTTACATTAGAAATGAATCAGTGCCTCCATACTTTTTTATCATTATTGCAATTTAGAGATTCATATGGACCAGAAGATCAGATGGCCATCAATGATCTGTTGGTATTTAACAACTGAAATCTTAATGTCTCCAAATCATTTGACCATTCATTTTATGAGAAAAGGAGCTAAATTCTACAGCTCTGTGTATTTATCTGTATTTAATAGCTAAATTAATTAACTGACATCTCACTTCATAAATAATAAGAAGATACAAATGAGACACCTGTTCGTCCTCTTTAGAGAACTCAAACAGTGGCCTTAATCAGTGCTGTTTGCTCTTGGTCTTTCTTCTACTTCTGCAGCACAGACACCTGAAAGTGGCCAGAGTAGACAGCAGCAGTACAATCACTGCAGTCAGTAGTAGCAGCAGTACATCTAAACAGTAGTATGAGTACCAGGGCATCTGAAAGGCCTGTGTGCGAAGGTGAGGAGCCCCTTTATGACGCATCACATATTCCACCCAGAAGACGGCCCGGTCCATGGGCGCCATGGGCTGATCTCGGTGCAGACGCGACAGTCTTTGCATGTTCTGCCTGTAGCTGTCCTGACGCAGCACTTCGTCGACACCTTGCTCAAAGGTCTGTGCGTTAACGTCGGTCAGCTGGATGATCTTCCCAGCTCCTCGCTCCTGCAGACGGAGAAGGTTGTCGTACTGGTCGAAGAACAAGGGTATGCCGAGCACAGGGACGCCGTGGTAAATGGCCTCCTGGACTCCATTAGTTCCACCGTGAGCGACAAAGAGTTTGACCTGTGGGTGACCCAGGAGGTCCTTCTGCGGCATCCAGTCCACGATCAGGGTGTTGTTGCCCAGAGTAGTGGGACGCTCCCCTTTGATCCTCCATATCACCTGATGACAAAATGAAAAGAACTGGTATGAACTTGTCGTGTGTCTCTTCACCAGCAGATATGTAATATGATGCTTGAGGAGGCCTCTCCAACGGCCACACAGGAGTGAATTATGTAACAATACATTATAAATAGAGGGCACATTCCAAGATACACAAGGACACTTCACAGGAGAAATTAAGGAAAAGAACCTTGAAGCAAATACGAGAGCAGTTAACCATTCGTTAGTTGACATTAATGTCTAGTTTCTCTATAAATCAATCCATCCATTTTCACCCACCCACTCATTAGGACTCATGAGACCCGGGAGGCCATTAGTCTGTCAGAGAGTGATGGATTCCTTTTTTAATTCAATATATGTCTTGGAAGACTGGTAGTCACTGGTAGTTCTTTATCAATGTCTCTGTTTAAAATTTCATATTGCTCTTCAGTTGATGGATGTATTGATGGATTCATTGCTGCATGGACGACCAGCCCACCAGTCCTCCACCACCCCCGCCCCACCATTGAGCATGTTACCTTCTGTGGCATCTTGGCGAAGACGCTGGCAATTTCGTTTGCAACCTCTTTGGGCAAAGCGTTGACCAAAGTCCCCAGAGTCATGATGATGACTCCGTGCTCCCCGGCGCTCTGAACGAACTCCTCCAGGTCCGCCGGCAGGGGCTGAGCCGGTTTGCACTGGAACCCTCCGATGTAGACGACATTTGGCATCGTGGGCCGTGGGAATTCAAACACAAAATCTGACCTGAACAGCCAAATGTCTGCTTCCTGAAGAAGCGAGACGGTGCTGCACCCATCCTCAAAATGTTTATTACATATTCGATCATAGTGTGGCCCCACAAAGAACCTATGCTGAACCGCTCCAAGGCTGTAGAAAAGCATGTTCTTGACCCTCTGGACGAAATTCATTTTGTCTGTTAAGCCAGATCCCGGCACTGGGATGTAAGAGAGCGGGGAGGGGGCTATCGCAAAATGGCCTTCACCGCTGGGGATCCAGCGAACATTGAGCACCATTGGCAGTTTGAGATACTTAGCCAGTAAAACCCCCGCAGGTATGGCTGGGTCAGTGAGGACAAGATCGTACTGGGAGTCCCTTAGGCTTTGGGTTGTCTTCTCATCGCTTAGGATTTCATCGAGGGAATCAGCAGACAACGCATGGGCCTCAGAAATCATGAAAAGGAAATTTGTGGTGAGCTTGAAGAAAGTGAGAGCAGAAGCTTTCTCAAGCTGCGCCTGAAAGAAAAGATTCAAAACAAAGGTAAAAAAGTGATCATCTTGTTACGTAACTGACTGAAGGAGCCACAAAGACCTACCCTCATGTTCTCCTGCAGGAACACGTCAAAAAATTCCTCCACACCTGTCTCTACTTCATAGGTAAAGGTTGTGTAGAGAGGAGACGTTTCCTCGATGTACCAGCTGTTGGAGGCCCTCATCACAGTGATGCTGTGTCCCTTGGCATGAAGCTCTTTCAGCAGGATCTTCATATTGATCCAGTGGCTGCCGTCGACCGGGAACACCAGGATCCTTCCACCATTGCAATGTGGGATGAAGGAAACCAGGCAGAGGAACACTAATACCCCCCACACACAGCGCAGTGGCATCATCACTGAAATGTGGGAGAGAGACATGAGAACGTGTGAGACATCTTCAGCTGCGACGTCTCATGTAGGAACAAACATTTCTGGATTTGTGAAGACACAGTTTCTGCTGGTAAAAACAAGTGTCTCTATGTATGAGGGAAACGTCACAGTGTGATAATATTCCTGAAATTCACTTACCTTTGCTCAGGAACAGCCACAGTAATCCCACCGGTCGGCACACTGACAGTCCAGCTCCATTCCTGACATATTTGAGTTCAAACTCCAGCCTCAGAGATGATCAGTCTTCAGTCAATGAGTTACATGTGACACGTGCAAAGTGAAGCTCTGACGCTGCCATCGACCTTCTGCAAACCAACATACTATGACATGAAGAATGGTTGTTGCTGCTTTCTGTTTCCAGAGCGGCGCTTACATCACAGGAACCTGTGACCTCTTTCATAAGATCATTAGGGAGGCTTGGATAATATTAACCCAACACTGGTTTCCTGCAGCGCAACATAAATACTTGGAGAGAAGATAAACGAGTTTCCCAGATACAGAAAATATGAAACATCAGGTAGTTTTTTCTACAGGTTTTTCACCCAGAGGTTTGTTTACAACAGAGTGCTCTCACATCAGAGGTGGATTTACTCAGATCCTTTACTATAGTAAAAGCATCAATACCTCACTGTAAAAATACTCCTTTGTTTATAATACTTTCCTGTAAGTAAACATGTGTCAGTATTATCAGGAGATATACTTGAAATATCAGAGTACCTCATGTAGAACCATGCCCCCTGAGTGTGATACAGCTGTATGTTACAATATATCATCACTCATCATACTGATGTGTTCATGCGTCAGCAGCATTTTACAGGTGCAGCTGCTTGACGTGATGCCATTTTTAACTATTTCATACAGGGCTGCAGGTGATGACTGTTGGTTTGTTATGGATTAATCTGCAGATTCATCGACCATTTATCAATTATCTACATCAGTGACGATTTCTGAACAGCTCTATCCTTCATACTATACTGATTCACTATCAGTACAAAGATCACACCTGACTCCAGAGTAACTGTAATGTTCACTGCAGGCTGTCATCTAGAACCTGTCCCCAGTGACCACCTCCTCCATCAGCCCTGACTCCTGCTGCACATTCATCTCTCGTTTCATGTTTGGCCTTTGAAAAGAGGTTTTTACTTCGAGCTTTTCTCGCTGCTCGTCTCTTGTCTTTCCCAGTTCTCTTGTGCTTCACTGCCATCCTTCCTCTCATGCCTCTGTGTCTCCAGTCCGGTTTCCAGCTTCAGCCTGCTCCGTCCACCGGCCATCCTCCAGGCACCTCCACCCGAGATTTTTGCTTTTGCCTGTTTTCATTAGTCACTTTCCAAACCACCTGTTTCCATTCCACACACTCAGGAGAAGAACGAGTCCAATTTCCTTACCTGAGAAACACTGCCCAGCTGTGTGAGCTCTTTTCTGATGTCGTGTTATTGTGGACGTCGTATACCTGTGCAAAGATGGGGGGGAAAGTTCTCACCACTTCTTCACCACTCAGTAGTTTCATGGTTTATGGATGAAGACATTTGGACAGGACGGTCGTCTCGTGAACACTTCACTTTTCTACATGGAACAGCTGGAGCAGGGCACTCTGTTTAGTCTGTGGCAGTTTAGCTGGTGTAGATCGGATTGTTAAACGTGTCCATGTGACAGGCTGGTGTGTGCGGAGCTTCAGCAATAAACCTCCCTCAGAATGATTTTTTGCATTAATTCGGAGGTGGAGATCTTTCTCCTGGACACTAACCCAGTCCCCACTGACAGAAACATATGAGGTATGGAATGACTCACTTCCTCCCCTCGGCCCCACAGACAGAAACTGGCAAATGCAGGCGCTCCATTCCACTCCATCAGGCTTTTTAAAAAAAAAAGTTCCTGTAGAAAATCAATTTCAGGACAGGGCTTACTAAAAATAAAGCCTCCTCCATGCTTGATTTAAAGACGCGCCTGCACGTCAGCGTGACGGATTCCAGCAGCCAGTGGTTTGTTGATGGAGGAAACACTGCGTTGGGGAGGACACAGCGAGATGTTTTGACTCAAACGGCAGAAAAATGGCTTTCACGCTCATGATGACATTTATTACCTGTAATTGTGCTGATTGAAGGATTCAGTTATTGTGCACAGATGACATGCTCTATGAGAATGAGAATGCCCCACCCCCGGAGCAGTGAGCAGACATTACAGGAAACTACTGCAGCAGCTTTTAGAACCTTATTTTTCCAGGTGTTTCCTTTATTTTGGTCGTCGACTCTTTCCCCAGACATATGGAGGAAACACCCCCCCCCCTTCACGTCAGCCTGTAATCTGTTACACAGTGGCTCTGACACACTTTCTCATCATTAGCTGCTCCATCGTTCTCCAAATGATGAACAGGAGCATCAGGGCCCAGTCCGCCTCATGTCACACAGACACAGATGAAAGTTGCCATCACAGAGTCAGAAGGGTTTTGTTTCGTTACAGTTTGCATCGTCAGCCGGGCTCTGGACAGGATGACGAGCACGTGGACGCCCTGGGACGTCTGACTCACGCCTCTGTGCGGCCCCACGCAGGATGGAGGAGACGCATGTTCCCAGAGCAGAGGCACCAGTGAAGGAGAAGTTTCTGAGCAGCAGGTTGTTTGTTCACTGACTCGTCGTCTCCGTTCACTCAGTCTGAGAGTTTCAGCTCAGAGCCTCTGTTAAGGCTCTGCTGAGCTCAAACTGCTCGTCTGATGGTGACGATTCATTTCCTCTGTGTGAAGAAGAGTCTTATCTTTAATGTGCAGATTCTTTTTTCTTTGTGTTGTATTGGTGGAAAATACAGGGTAAAAGCTGCTGTTGACTGAGCCACATTATTAGAGCAAGAGAAGAAAAGGAAAGGTCAAAGGTCGTTGGATTGACGTGTGTATTGTTGGTTCATTGTTTGGTTGGAAAGATCACACACTGAATTAAAGAAGCAGTTAGTCATCGCTGAACTCTTGTCAGTTGTTTTTTTGAGTGAGGAAAAAAGCTTCGGGGGACGTCCAATCACTTGAAGAGCCCAATGCGGACGCATCAATCTGGTCGGACAAGACGAAGCTCAGTCAGTGTCACTGCTGCTCAACAAGCTCTCACACATCCTCTGTTTGCTTTGCTTTTCCATTTTCAGATGGAGAGAGAGCAGGTACACACTTGCCAGAGGACTCTCCCTCCGTGTGTGTGTGTGTGTGTCTGTGTGTGTGTGTGTGTCTGTGTGTGTGTGTGTGTCTGTGTGTCTCTCTGTGTCTCTCTCTGTGTGTGTGTGTGCGTGTGTGTGTCTGTGTGTGTGTGTGTGTCTGTGTGTGTGTGTGTGTGTGTGTGTGTGTCTCTGTGTCTCTGTGTCTGTGTGTGTGTGTGTGTATGTGTATATGTATGTGTGTGTATGTGTATGTGTCTGTGTGTGTGTGAGTGTGTGTGTGTGTCTGTGTGTGTGTGAGTTTGTGTGTCTCTCTGTGTGTGTGTGTGTGTGTGTGTGTGTGTCTCTGTGTCTGTGTGTGTGTGTGTGTATGTGTATATGTATGTGTGTGTATGTGTGTGTGTCTGTGTGTGTGTGACAGAGCCGGGGTGGAGGTGATGATCTCAGTGTTGCAGCAGGATCCTGCAGCTGACAGATGAAAACCTTGAAAAACAAACACGGTGCAGGATACACTCAGTGAAGCTTGTCTCTCGTGTGCCAACCTGCTCGAGGCAGGAGCAGCCGCGGCGTGTAGCTGATGGATAGCTTCTGGAGGAACTCTTTGTCCTTTGAACAGAGCTCTTCTGAGGAGGTTTGGTTTCTCCTGCAGGAGGCCGCAGGTTGTTACACACACAAACACACGGAGCTTTAATCCTCCCAGCTTCCTATACACATCCAGAATTAGAGGACAGATGAGTCCAACACATAAAGCTGATTACAGGCTTCGTCTCAGCCTGATGCCTTTGATTGGTCTCCTCTTTGTTTTAGCTGCTTAGTTCAATGACATCCTGCTGGTGAACGCAGATACGACCAAAGAGCCGGTTTGATGATCGTCACGGCGAGATCAGACCGACGTCTGTTCTTCTGCACATAAACAGACCATCGGCCAAATGCTCATTTACATGTTTTAATTATTATTATTTTACAGTGAAACGTGGAGACTGGAGACAGAAGTGCACATTTCTTTAAGGACATATTTATGTTTTGTCAGAAATCAAACCCAGACCAAGTGAATTCAGTCGTTCATTCTCACAGCTGTGTTTCAACATAATGATCTTCACTCTGAGAAAACCCAAATGAAAGAAACTAAATGAAGCTCAGTTTAAAGCCTCTGTTTGATGGACAGCACTGAGGGAGCAGACATGTAAACAGCTCTGTGTCTGTGTGGTTTGTTGCAGACTGAAACATGCAGCAGGAACAGGGCAGGAAATGAAATCTCTCTTGTATTTGCAGCCTGTCTCCTCAGAACCTTCTGCTGATGCTTCATTTCTGATTCAGCTCCAACAGGTCATTGATCAGAGGATCTGGATCAAAGCACCTTCACTGATGTGACAGACAGATGTGAGTCCGTCGACTGACTTTAACAAATGCAAAGTGTCAGCAGCGTCTCAGACTTCCTGTGGTGTTCAGCAGCTGCTCAGTGACTGAAGACTGAACCTGTGGTGAAATTCACCATGAACTCATTCACGTAAACACCAGCACGGCCTCTTGGACTGTTAGCATGAAGAGCCTTCACAGTGAGGAGCCGGCTGCATCATGAACAGTCTATGAAGAGGAGAAGTTGCTGAAGCAGAGTCGGATCTGTTTCTCTTGGTCGATGTTGATCTGGGAGGGACCTCATGCTGTTTCCTCGTCTTCATCACTGGACCCTTCACTGACCCCTGTATGTGTGCACACAAACCCAACACACACATGAACACGGTGCTTATTCTTCCATCGTTGACTCCATCTGTCTTCCCCTGTGGACGTGGAGGACGTCACTGTGGCTCTCTCTGGACGGGGTGTTCGGATTCACACAGGCTCATTAAAATGCACACTCACACATACACAGCAATGATGATGTATCTGATGATTGAGGTGATTAATGATCGATGTCTAATGTCTGGTTCTTGACATCACACAGCTGCTTTATTTTTCAGTAGATCTTCTCGCAGACTCAGGTCATTTGCATTGAACTCGGACATCCTGGTCTCTTACTGCAGTGTGAGGGCTAAGCAACAATAACAGATGTGTGTTTGGATGGATGCATGGATGGTTGGATGATGGATGGATGGACAGAAGGATGGATGCATGGTTGGATGGATGGATGCATGGTTGGATGGAGGATGGATGGATGCATGGTTGGATGGATGGACCTCATGTTGCTAAAGGTGTAACCACTGAATATTGTTTTTTCCCCTTTTTTTGTTCGGTCTAATGAGCAGACAGAAATACATGACAAATTCAGACATGTTAATGACGTGTTAATAAAGTAAGGGTCCAAAGCAGCACCACATTACTGAGGCTTAATGAACCTGACCACCTTTTGTTAAAGCTGTGTTTCCTCACACAGAAGCTCTCTGGGTGTGGTGGGTTAGAAAACGAGCAGCGTGCTGTGAAGTCGCTGAGCGCCGTTCAGAGACAGCCGCCACTGCAGGTTGTTCTTTTCTACCATAATATCCACAGACAGCGCTGAACTCTGTGAGCAGCTGGCGAACAGCGAGCAGCCACAGGAAGAGGAAGGGCACGTCTGCCGGGCGTCCTTCCACAGGGGAGTAACTGCTGCTCTGTTCAAACACTTTAAACTTCAGCTTTAGGAAACAGTAAAGGCCAACTTGAAACCAGAGCTGATGGGAACATAGACGTTGCATTGTTTACTGCGTGGAGCTGTGTGGACTGTTGCACCTGCATCATGTGAAGTTCACGTCTCTAACACATCACACACATGTGAGCTCTCTGACAGACTCTGAGCTGCTGAGTTTGACCCCGGTGTGTGAGAGGTCAGGCGTTCTTATCACATACCTGATATCCACTTCCTGTCCTCGCTGCAGTATGTGACATACACAGAGACATTTACAGCCCCATAAACATCCATAAGGACACAATCCAGACATTACCCACAGCCGTGAGCGCTGTATCCTGGGATCTGAACACATGAACTGAGCACAGGCTCCAATCATGTGTGTTGTGTATGAGTGTGTGTTTAGGCCCCAGAGGCTCCGGTCTGTTCACTAGTGTTCTGCATGAAAGGGGCCTGTGTTTGATGACGAGGACGTTTACTCTGGAGAGCCCTTTGTAAGAGTCCATAAACAGTGACAAGGTTAAGGCCACAGTGTGATGTAAGCAGTGGAGAAATCAGCTCATGACTCCAACACACACACACACACACACACACACACACACACACACACACACACACACCCACACACCCCACCACCGGACACTGTGCAGCCGAAGCGAATCTTTAATTGTAATGTTTGAAAAGAAAAATATACAAATGATTTATTTCAAGATGTAGTGATGTCATTATGATGTCATTGTATCATCGCTGCTACTGTTTCTCCGCATGAACTTGGAGAACTTTGTTAAAAACAATTCCTTCTCTTGAATTCTGTTTTTGCATTTAAAGCACCAAGGCACCGTCTGATTGGTCTAAATGCAGGTCATGTGTGACCATCAGTCAGCAGAGACTTCCTGAGCTGCTGAGTAGTTTAACATGGAGCCAGTGTCAGAAACATAAACCGCTGTAAACCCGCCCTCCTGAACGTCCCACTCTGGATCACTGTCCTCACGTCCCAGGGTCTGCATCATGACCCCAACACCAGTCCAGCACCTTGTTCTCTCTCCAGCCTCAAGCTCCAGCCAAATATCTGTCTCCCACTCAAAAGGAGTCTCAGCCTCTCCCTCAGAGTCTCACAGTATGTACGGTATGACCCCTGTGACCCTGAACCCGGGACGTCACACACTCCTGTCCACACACTCACAGAGCATCTACAGAAACCTGCACTCTGCTCTGCTCTGTCCCACAGACTCACTCCTTCACCTTACAGTGAGAGAATCCTCGTCTTCCTCTGCGGCTGCACGGCGAGCTTCAGGTACCACACACCGTCTGAATGGAAAAGAACAGTCTCGAACAGCTAGTGAAGATGACGACACGCCTCCGTGCCGACCTCTGTGTGTGCCAGTGTTTATCTCAGCCACACATGGTCCAACATGGGAGCGTCACTGAGCTGGAGGCCAGCGGCCCAGAGAGCAGCCAAGGCAAAGACAGATCCATCCCACAGTCCTGTCAGAGCCAGTGACGCCGTGCTCGGCCCAAACAGTCGCCTCTCATTTCTTTCTGTTGTCTTTGTTGGCCTGAGTCGGTCTTTAGACTCACTGCTCTGCAAACAGAACAAAAGCTGCTTTCATCAGTGGCCCACAACTGCAGTTCACTGTGCAGGGCAGCTCTGAGCATCACGACGTCAGGCCTTTTCCCTGACACAGAGCAGGCTGAGGAGCTGCCACCGTATCTTATCCTCAGACCTGGAACCAACTGAGACAGCTTCACTGATGGGGGGGGGGTTTCCAGGCTCGCAGCTCTGCTCTCTGTTCGTCCTGAGTGGAACCTGTTCACACACACACTCTGTCAAACTGTGTTTCAGAGATGTTTTAACCTGTTTCCCATCATCACCACCTGTTGATCATGTCTTTAAAAACACACACACTGAGCCGCTCTCTTCAGGATCAGAGCCAGGCGTCACACACACTCCGTCCTCCGTCAGCACATGAGCTGATTCAGGTTTCTGCTCCTTTATCAAAGGACCCGGTTCGTGTGGCCGCTCAGTCCGAACCTGCAGCCGACAGACTGAAAGCTGAAGTCACTGTCTTCCTGCGCCATGGTTCTGCAGACGGACGAGGTCATTCCATCCCTGTCACTCAGCACATGCTCCTCCCCTTCCTCTGTCTTTTCTGACGGATCCTCTGCCTCAGTTTTTCCACCTGCCCATCCTCTTGACATGTTTGCTGAGACTTTAAAGCTGAGGAATTCATCATTAATCCCCTCATCGGCGCCGGGGCTGCGATAAAGGCGAGGTGCCCTGGGATGACAGCTCCGGAGATTTCTCCACAGGCCTGCTATGAAAGGCCTGACAGGCGCTGAGCATCTGAAGCTGGCAGCGCTGAGAGCGGGCGTCGGCCTGTACCCACGCCCGCTCAGGGCCATGTGATCGCACTGAGAGCACGTGTGTCAGTTTTACACACACTTCACCTCCACGCACTGCCAGAGATGCACAGATGTCAGCGTGCACACAGTCATGATGTGTTTATGGTGTCAGAGCCTGTGTGACTGCATCGACCCCAGAGGGCGGGGTCATCACAGCCGCTCTGCCGCCGTCATGTTTCATCGACAGTAAGGTTTGCCTTGTTAAGTTTGTTATTTCCTACTATATGGATGTTTGTGTGTGTGAGTGTGTGTGTTTGTGTGTGTGTGTGTGTGTGAGTGTGTGTGTGTGTGTGTGAGTGTGTGTGTTTGTGTGTGTGAGTGTGTGTGTTTGTGTGTGTGTGTGGGTGTGTGTGTGTGTGTGTGTTTGTTTGTGTGTGTGTGTGTGTGTGTGTGTTCAGTTGTTTTTACTTGTCAAGCGTTTCCTAGTGTTAACTCCTCGTGTCCTGTTTGTGTTTGGAGGATTCGTTCCTTCACCTGTTGGTCTGTTTGTCTGTCCTGTGTGTTTCCCTGCTCATGAAGAAATCCCACTGAGCTGCTCTGATGTGACCCTGCTGCTCAGGCTGCTGCTCTTTGCAGTGTTTTCTTTTCTTGTCCACAGAGTGTCCAAGCAAACATTTACCCACAGTCCAGTTCACCACCACAGTTCACCTCTGACCCGGCACCTGAAGGACACACCGGTCCCACCTGCAGCTGTCAGTCAAACTCTGGCCCGGTGCCAGCTGGCTGCCGGCCAATCGGCTGCACGCCCCGCCGCCGCCGCCGCCATGACAGGTGTGTTCACGTGTGTTTAGAGAAGCAGTGACAGTTTATTTTTGCTGCTGTGATGGAGCCTGAAGTGCAGCACAGGTGAAGCTGTGTTTTCACTGTGTGTCTTCGCTCATACTGTCCCTGCTCTTCAGGATGTGTAGTTTCTCTGAGCAGAGCAGTGTGATGTGAAGCGTTTCACTCCCTGGATCCTGGGTCCATCACAGCGCTGAGCCCTGAGTGTCACAGTGAACACATGTGAGCCACACGTGTGTGTGTGACGCAGGCCGACTGATCCCATGAGCAGCTTGTATAAGATGTGATTTTTTTTTTTAATTGTTGATGCACAGATTTTGACTCATAAATCTTGAAGTGTTCTTGCAGCTTTAGCTCAGAGCTGCACGTTCACAGAGACATAAATTAACAGTCAAATTAGAAAAAGATGAACGTTAATGTAAATATGTGTGTTTGTTGCCAGGCGGGTTTCTGGGATGTGAGGACGGAGGAGCAACAGAACTCTTCACAGCGGAGGTCATTAAATATTTATTGAGCTGTAAAAACAGTTTAATGTATTCATGTATTTATGTTAATATTAATGTCTATGTGTTGACATTCATTTATTGGAATACGACATTTTCTATCTCCCACACAGACGCAGTTTTCACATGCAGTTCGCGCAGCGCTGCCAGATAAACAAAGTGAAACGTATTGACTTCAGTCGACTCAGACTGAGCTCAACACATGGAGCTGGGTCCAGATTCAGGTCGTCATGGCGCAGATGAACAGGTCAGCTCAGTCGAAACGTTGACAGAGAACTGTGATGTGTTCAGGTGCAAACTGAAGGGAACAGTCATCACAATGTGTTGTTTGTCTCAGGGGCAGAAAGCAGCAGGATCCCTTTAAAAACTGATGGGTTTTGTGAGTTGTTTAGTGAAAACTTTAGAGACTTTGTGAAACATCACACTCATCATGTGTCTCCTCCTGTAAATTCAGCACATGGACATTAGTGAGGTCCCACTTCTTTTGCTTGTTTGTTTCACTGAGCAGTTATTCCTCTTCGCTGGAAACTTCCAGATCCCACAGACCTATACTGGGCTCAGACTACTTCCAGTCTACTTGTCACAAATCCTGCTCGTACACACGTTAAACCCAGATTTGAGGTGAGAAGAGAAAAGCGTTCAGCGTTCATGTGAAACCTCCTCCTGTCAAACAATGACGGCCGAACAGCCGAGAGAAGCAGCCACGAGCGAAACATTTCACAGAACTTGTGGCTTCAATGTGGCTCGGGGGGGGGCACTGCTCTCTACTGAATAATAACTCAAACCCAGCAGCGTCCAAGCATCAAATCAGATTTTTAAAAAGCCTCATTGTGGTGGCTCCTTGTTCATATCCCACAATGCACCCTTTGACCTCCCTGGATTCTCCTTGTTTCTTGAGGAGCTGTTGGGCAATCGCTCCCTTCCAATTCCTTCCACATGCCTTCTCTTGTCGTCTGAGTCTGTAGCCTGTTGTTCTTCTGAAGATCCGCTCCCATTGGATGCTGCTGCGGATGGTTATGTAAGACGGGGGGGCCACAGCGCGCTGGCCCGGACCAGCCGCTCTGAGTGATGAGGCAGAAATGGGCCCGGTGAGTGTGGAGATGTTGCCAGGTCTGATGTGATGTTCTCAGCTGGTTCAAGTGTTCGGTTCTATTACAAGACAAAACACAGAGACTGGTCAAAGTTTCCACCCCCCCCACCCCCCCTCTGCTCTGTGGGTGAAATGATCGTCTTTTTCAGCTTTAAGCAGCTGAGGTGGTTTAATGAAAGGTAACGTTTCCCAACTTAAACACTTCAATCTGCACCAGCTCTGATTGAACTGTAGGTGATTCAGTGAAGTGATGCTCCTCCAAACACATAAAACGAAGCATTAAACGTCGATTAAAAGGATCATTTCACTGTGATCACAAAGAAAATCCGACCGTATTTTCTCACTTCCTCCAGCTGGTGATCACTGCAGCTCCTCTGTTGTGAGGTCTGGGCCTCACACACATACAGAGGGTGAAGGACAAAGTGTCTGTCCCTGGTGTCCTCTGTGTCCAGGCCGAGGTCTGAGGACTGAAGCAGGTGCTTCTCTGCTGTGTTTTACTGAGATAAATCATTTGTTACCATGGAAACTCCCCTTGAGACTCCTAACATTTGCATGTAAATTTAAAAGCTGCAAGTTAAGTTTCACTCCAGCCCTGAATCTGTGGCTCTGTGCAGTTAGTCTAACATTAGAATCAGGACAAACATGTTTTTCCTTGTTGTGTAAAATGTCAGATGGGTTCAGTGTCCTCACCTCTGTCACATCCTGTAACCTC